>CAUYPK010171618.1:0-11997 GCA_963574355.1 Loris lydekkerianus | reverse complement strand
AAACTATAGCTTTCACATGAAGGCTATAACCCAACTATACCACAAGACTATGAGGAAAGGACCAAGGAAGGGGAAGGGAGGGGGGAGGTTTGGGTGGAGGGAGGGTGATGGGTTGGGCCACATCTATGGTGCATATTTTTTTCTATAATAAAAAATAAATAAATAAAAAAATAAAAATAAAGCTAAAAAAAAAAAAAAAAAAAGAAATACTTGTTGAATTAAATTGGGCTCTCTGACACAATTTGATCAGTTCATATTGTCCTGCATGAGACAGGGGGAGAGAGAAAATAAATTTTTATTCCCTGGAAATGTTATTTTTATTTATATGTGATTTTGATAAATATGACAGTCAGATACTATATAGCCCGCAATCATCAGCCTTACCTGCAAGTGCAACCAAGTGAGGCAGGCAAAATCTGTTTGCCAAGGCAATTAATTCCAGTGGGTCCAGGTCCAAATTAGGCGACAACTGCTTGGTATAGAGATAATCCAATACTGCTTGCATTGATATCTTGTTTATGTTCGGGAGGTATACCTGCAATGTTACACAAAAAGCTCAATTCTGCTGAAGAAAGCAGGGAGTGGGCATATTTTCAGTCTATGCTGCTTATAAATATATCCCAAGTGTGTGATTCTATATTGCTGAGTCTCGGACACCTGCTTTGAGGCTGTGCATAGAAGTCATTCAGTATTTATGGCTTTCAACATAACAGTTTGATTTGTAGATGACAAAAGAGTGGAGCCGTCTGACAAAGCCTGATTTGGAATTTTTAAAATGGCTATTTGGACATATAAATCAGATAAATGGGCTAGAAATGTATGAGGACATTAGGGGCCCTCCTTGCCAAGCACCTTATAATACTCTATTGTGGGGAAAGAAATCTCCTAGCAACATGATAGGTGGGGAGGGAGAGCTGCAGACCACACTGTTACTGACAAATGATAGAACTCAGCTCTCTAGGATGTCAAAACAGGATGAGCAACCGCCCTAGCTGCTGCAGTGACCTGCCACAGTGACCGGCTTGATTTCGATGTTCTATCAGTATATGCTAGCATGACAGATACACTACATTATTTTCCCCCCCATCCACAGAAATTCAAACTACTGGCAGATCATTAGGTACCAGTAGATTCAAGGATCCAAAGGAACCCTTGCCTGGGACATCTGGGGGAATACGATTATGGCGAACCATGCCTGTAGCATTTGGCATTCCCCAGCCTCCACCCTGAGTACCTGTAGTTGTTGTCTATCAAAATGCACACTAGAGTTTGCCAGGGAGCCAGGGACTGCCTGGGAGGAGGAGTTCTGGATTGGTGGGCATGAATCATAGAATGTATACTGCATAGCAGCTACTCTTTATTTTAGGTCTCTAGCTCACTCCACAAGATGGGCCCTGGAGTATTACAGAATGGTACTGCTCGTGTTTACTGTTAGAAAGTGGATGATTACAAAATTATCATTCAATAAAGGAGGCATGCACCAGGCACTGAGCTCAGCTTTCCACATGATCATCTAAATTGATCCTTGTATCTGCCACTGGAGGGAGAGACTATTATTTTTGCTATTTTACAGACAAGGAACTTGATGTTCAGGGAGGTTAATTAGGTCTGTGTCCAAGGTCACAGAGCTAGTAAGCAGTGACTGGTATATAAACACAGGAAAGGCCAGGGTGGTGGCTATACCTGTAAATCTAGCTCTCTGGGAAGCCAAGGCAGAAGGACTGCTTGAGTGCAAGGAGTTTGAGACCAGACAGAGATCCAGTCTCAAAAAACCCAAACAAGCCAACCCCTCCTCGTCAAAACCAAGAAACCAGTGGCTATTATGCTGAAATCTATGTTCAGAATTGCTGCACAGTATTGAAAACTCTTAATGCCAAGGAAGGAAAGGTTTGGGATACAGAACAACAAAGCACCATATTTTACTAGCACAGTTTTTAAAAATTGGATTTCTAATTCAAAAGGGTGAACAATTATAACTTCTTAATTCTGGTACTCAATTAAAATGAACTTCTATACAGCATATACAGATATACATCTATATATTATAAATGTACATCTCTATATATACACGATTATATTTAAATACCATATGATACATTTCTACATTATATATGATTGCATCCCCTCTACACACACACACACACACACGCACACGCACACACACTTGTATACAGTCATCCCTCCATATCCACAGGTTACACATCTGTGGATTCAACCAACCATGGATCAAAAATATTCAGAAAAAAATTGGATGATTGGGTCTGTATTAAATATGTACACTTTTTTTTGGGGGGGGGCCTTATTCCCTAAACAATACAGTGTAACAACTACATAGCATTTGCAATGTATTAGGTATTAAAAGTAATCTATAGATGATTTTAAAGTATAGGGGAGTACATGTGTGAGTTATATGCAAAACCAATGCCATTTTATACAAGAAACTTGAGCATCTGTGGATTTTGGTATCCAAGAGGGGTCCTGGAACCATTCCCTCATAGACACCAAGGGACAACTAAGTGTGTGTATATGTGTGTATGAGAGAGAAACACACACACACATACACACACACACATAATCCCTAAAATAACTCCATACTCTATAGGAGGCTAATGGCTTGTGCATTCTAGTGGTGTGGCTCCAAAATTGTTTTAAGTGATTGCAACCTTCTCTACGACTCTCCAGTGTAGTCTCCACCTACCTCCAAGAGGTAGGTAGAAGGATGCCAAAGGGCATCCTTTTATATAAGTAAGCCCATCCCTTAATGCCACATAGGGAGGGGCCAAGAACAATTCCTAAAAATATTAAGTAGCTTGCTCTTCCCCCACCCTCAGACACAGTTGGTGAACACAGCAATCACGATTCCGTGAATAAGCCACAGGGTCATTACCATCACTGATATGACAAGCATGAGGTTTTCAACTTTCTACCACTACCTCCTGCAATAGATAGAACTTGATGACTAGAAATTATTACTGATATTATTTTAAAATAAAGAAGCTGTTGCACACGCTGGGTTAGCTGTGATATTCAAATGTTAAAATGTTATTCTTCCCTTCAACCAGCTGTATCTATATACAAATAATTACCTCCTATTCAAACGACTCTGACACTGTTATATTTGTGTGTATGCTTACACACGTATGTGCCTGTAGGTCCTTGCATTTACCTTATACAAATAAATTTATCAACAGATACACACTCATTTCTGTGTGTATGAATACCCTGTAATATTTCTTTGCTTTAGGATGATGTTTGGATTAGTATAATTTTCTAGATAATTGAAAAGTAATTAAGTGGTGAAACAAATGTGAACCATTTTGATAGTGAAGGTACCCACATTTTATGAAGCGCTAAGTGCTATAAATGTTAGTAATCGTTGCTATAAGAAATCCCGGAGCTTCCTGCCATCTCCTCTACTCTGTCGCTGCTTCTGAAAACACTATCACCAAGGACTGGACAAGAGTCTGGGGCAGGCCCAGGGATGTATCAGTGAAATGCTGTGTGACCTTTGATAAATCATTCACCCTCTCCCATCTTCATTTTCTCCATCTTTTGTATGGGACAAATTTGGAATAGGGGCTTATCTAAAGATTTTTCTTCCTCACAGAGATTGTGGGTTTTGAAGAGCTTCAGAATGCCTTAGCATGTTTTGGTAAGAGTGTGTTCTAAGTCATTGCTTGAAGAAAAAAAAAAATGCCTGCTAGAAATACAAATAGCAAAATTGACACCCTAAATTAAAAAAAAAAAAAAAAAAGGTTATGTCTGGTAGCAGGAGATGACAGAGCTGAGGGAACAGCCCTGCCCCAATACTCCCAATGTCCTCAAAGTGTTGTGATGTTTGTAATCACCCATGAGCTGCTGTTTCCTTTTCACTGAATGTTTTTTTGAAGTGATGGCTCTTTTTGGCAAATAATGTTAGAGACCCTTATAAATAACTGTCAAATAAGAACTAAAGGCACTTTCAGAATATCAATTTTTTTCCTCATGGCTGATTTTTTAAAAAAAGCTATGATTTCAACAATTGTAATTAATTGTATAGCTACAGAAAGACTCTTCTGTAGCAACTTAAAAAATATATATAAATGAAGATACAGAAGAAATGGAATAAAACATTTTGCATCTTACCTGCTGCAGATAGCTTTAAAAACAGGAGTAATGAAAGAGAATATAATGCTACCTTAAACAATGTCCCACATTTCAGTTTAGTTGGTTTAAAAATTGTAATTGTGAAGATTAGCTCAGTCTATTGAGCTTGTAATTAGAGATGCTCTTACAGAGAAAGAGAGAGTATTCTAGATCCAAAGCATTGCTTACTATAACCCAGGCATGCATTTTTAATGAACCACTTGCTGAGTACCTCTGGGGAGAGAATTATGCTTAGTGCTACATTAAAAGTTATGAGAAAAAATATAAGTAAAATACAATATCTTCTTGAATATTAAATGACAAAGAACTTAAAATAAAAATCAACGGATGTGAACACATTTTGTTCTTTTCTGAATATGCGCTGAAAAAATGGCTGAATTTCATGGGGGAATCAGGTTTTCAGATTTTCCTGAGACAATTAAAGGTGGCCTAGAAAGGCAAATTCCAAGCATGAACATGAACCTAGGTCAACTATTTATAACTTGATGAGTGCCTCTTCCTTACACCTCTGTAACTACGTCTATCATAGTTTCCTTTTTTAGAAAGGGAACTGGGAGCTTTTTAAGTCAGAGCTTTGGGGAGGGGGGAGAAGAGACTTTTGACCCCTTAGGGAAAGAATTTCATAAGAATCCTCTAGAATAACAATTGCTATTATTTATTGAGCATTTCTCTGGGCTCAGCATCAAATTCAATGCTTTACACATGTACTTTCATTAGCCTTCTCTGCCCTTTGAAGAAGGTTCTCTTGTTATCTCCATTTGATAGATTTTATAGAGAGGGTCAGTCACTTGCCCAAGGTCAGGCAGAGACTTGAGTTCATGACCACTCCACCATGTCTACACGGGAAATAAAAAGAAGGGACAGCAAAGGGACAGCAGCTCATGGCATTCTTAACATACCAGCTAAAGGGATTCTGATAGAGACCTTCAGCTGCTAGGTGCCATGGGCTTTGTCTTTTGGGCTGGTGTGAATACATACATAATCAACAGCCTCAGGTGCATTCTGAGCCATGAGGGACCTAATCTCTCCAGGAGGGTATGCAAACAGGTGGCCGCCTCAGGAGAGGCTAGAAAACAATCATACGCATGTGCATTCACATTCACTGCCAAGTTTTTGTTTTGGTCACCTCTACTGCACATGTTAATCTGGAGACGATTACAGTCCATTCTGGGAAGGGATAAAGAGGATTAGCATCCATGAGGTCAGCTCTGACAGTGTCCCTTTGTGCCTGGGTTCCTGACCTCAATCAACTTCTCCCTGCTCAGTTAATAGCAGGCCCTCTGCTGCACAGTCAGCACCACACTGCAGCAAGCTGGGCCCCCGAGGGAGCCAGCCTCCAGCCCTCTCTCCAGAGATCACTGAAGTTGGCAAAACCCCAGCTGGATGAGGTTTTACAAATCAGTGGCTACCCCCAGTTTTTCTTGAAGTAAGAGGGAAAAAATACTATCACCACCAACAACCATCAAAATGAGACCAGTAATATAAAACGAGCACATTGTATCCCATGATTGCATTAATGTACACAGCTATGATTTAATAAAAAAAAAAAAAAAAAAAAAAAAAAAAATGACACCAGTGCCAGGGACCCTTTATTGAATGGGTATGAGGCTCTTTGCCAGTATTGAATCTTATACCTCATATCACCACTACGGGGAATTATTGTGTTTTCCAGATGGGGAGACTGGAGCTCAGAAAGGTTAAGTCACCTTCCTAAAGCCACACAGCTTGTAAGAGGAGAGGTAGTGACATAAGCTCTATAGCCACTTAACTGGGGGAGGCCTCCCCTAAGCTGAGGGTCCTCTTAGTAACAACAGCTCCAAGATACTTTTGACTTCACAGGAGAGATTTTGGTTAATTACAGTTGAGGACCTCTTAGTTCATAAAGGCTGGTAAACAACAGAAGAAGTCACAGGGATAATATTCTAATGTCTTTTCCCTAAGAGCCCCCAAGAGCCCTAAACTGGTTGGTTTTTAGGAGCAGTTGCAGTTTGTTCTGGAAGCAGGAGAGCGGCCTAGTGACCTTTTTGTCCCCAGCTATCCCAGGCTTGTAATTCTAGGATTCTGTTTCTCTACTTGGGGATGCAAATGTGAGCTCCTGGGTCACAATGGGAGTGCTCAGGTTTCCTGTGTGAGCACCCCTTTTGAAAAGTTAGCTATCCTGTTCTGTATTTCTTCTAGAAGTTTGGAGAGATGTTGAGATAAGCAAAACAAGCCCCTTAGCATGCGGTGTCCCCATAGTTAAAAAAAAAAAAAAGTTGAAAAATACTTGTAAAACTCAACAAAATTGCTTGTTTACTCCTAAAGTTGGAGGTGCCTGAACAGCTCCTCCCCCCCTTTCCAACAGAATTTGTGAAAAGATAAAGAGGCAGGCTTCACCCCACATTCACTGCAGCACTATCCACAATAGCCAAAATCGGAAACAACTGAAAAGTTGTTTAGTAGTTACTGATAATGTATATTTCAAAATAGCTAAAAGAGAGGATTTTAAATGTCCTCATTATAAAGAAATGGTAAATATTTCAGGTGATGAATAAGCTCATTAGCTTGATTTGTTCATTTCACAATGTATACGTGTATCGAAACATCACATTTTACCCCATAAATATGTAATTATTATTCATCAGTTAAAAATAAAACTAAAACAAAAAGATAAAGATATAGCATCTCCAAGATAGTGTTTTCTTTGTTCTGAGAATACCCCTCTACTGCAGACAGAACCAGTGGCTGACAAGTGCGCCTGCCACTTCCACTGGACCTAAATGCATTTAGAGGTATGTTCAGATAATCATTTGCCCTATTGCTGTCTCCCTAAAGTTAACCAACTCTCACATCCCCTCCACATGGGTGGAGTGGTCGGGGCAGAGTCTCAGAGTGCTGTGGCGCATGGTGACCTCACAGACAATCTCCTGTATCTCTCATCCTGCAGATGAGGAGATTGAGGCAGAAGGATGTGGCTTCTTAAGGTCTCCTGTCTGTCTGGTTAGAGGCAGAGCTGAGCCCAAGACTTAAACGACTGAAGAACTCTTTCCACTTTCCTGAACTATGGGAAGAGAAGCTCTGCTCCTCTGATACATGATTTTGATTCTACCTGGCCGGTGCCATTTGTCTTCATAGATGACAGTGGTGAGGAGGAAAGCTATGCTGCACGAGACGCATGTGGGGGCTCCCACACAAGTGACCAGTGTGAGCAGCAGCTTCTCATAAGTGCAGAACTGAAAAAGGGGGACCTAGCACATAAGCACTGCTTCTAAGGAGCTATTTTGCAGAAGCAGTATAAGAACTGAAGTCATTTGGTTAAACACTCCATACACATCCGCATGCATGCACACTCTCACAGAGCTAGCACGAGGCTTTCAGGAAGGCACTCACCTCACTGTTGGCACTTTCCACAAATGAGCCCCCAAACATGGCGGCCATCCATTCGCAGCTACAGATCAGCAGTGGCTTGTGGGCACTGATGGCTCCATCGTCCAATTTAAATGTCACGTCTGTCAAAGGATTAAGGGAACAGAACTGTGAGCCAGCTTCACCCAGACCTTCGACCAAGGCTTGCTCCAACGTGTCCATCAACCACGCCTCTTACCCTCTCCTTGATGTCTTTACTTGCTGATTTGATGTCAATCTTCATCTTTGGCACACCCAACTCCCGAATTAAGGAGCAAGACTTTATGATTACACGTAAGGTCACCACACAAATTCTCTGAACCAGAAAGTAACAGAAAGGAGAGGAGTATTTTCTCCTCCTTCTTACCATGAAAAATTTAAACATATGCCACAGTGGAAGTAAGTACAATGGTAGCTCATTTATCCATTGTTAACCTTTTGCTATGTTTGCTTTAGCTGTATGTGCATTTTTATATATTTTTATATATGTGTATGGACTTTTAACAGACATCATGGCACTTCACTCCTTTTCACTCCTACTTTATCATGAATTCTCTAAAAATAAGAACATTTACCTAAATAACCATAGCATCATTATACTGAAGAAAATAAAAAACAATTCCCTACTATCATTTACTATATAGTTCATGTTCAAATTTCTCCAATTATCCCCAAGTTGGATTTCATAGACTTTTTTTTTTTTTTTTTTTAAGCCTCTAACTGAGGCTCCAAACTTGAATTTGGTTATTATGTGTCTGTAGCAACAAGAGGGTGATTTAATTGACTTGATTTAAAGTCCCTTGTTTACTTTACAGTAGGTTTATAACAAAATCTTTTCATTAACTTTCAGCTTCTGTACCATGATGACCAGGGCTTAGAGTAAGTATCACTCATAAGCTTTGGAATTCATGAACAGATTCAGGGGCCACTTACTAAGTGTGTAGTCCCATGGCAGGGATTATAAAAGGTAGAAGCAAAAATAGAGTCATCCATATAAATAGAAGTCAGGAAGTCAACTTACAATGAAATACACACCCACACATGCACATACCCACTCAGAGGACAATTTCAGAGCAAAACTAGTCCAAAAAAAAGGATATAGAACAGTACTAGCATGGGTCAGGAACCCACGCAAGACGCAGGCCACCAATGGGCCTTGGCTGGTATGGAAGGGCATTCTGGGCACACACAGTGGTTACCAAAGGCAAAGGAGGGGCAAGAAAGCTATAGAAGGGCAGGACATGGGCAGAAAAGGAGAGGGGATGGAAATAGATGAGACATCCCTTGTGAGAGTGTGGAGGGCCACCAAAACTGCCTTGAAGACATCAGCAGGTTCAGGACCTGGGGTCACTTACTTTTGTCATGGGTAAGAGCTAAAGGACCAGTGGATTAGAGAACTGGCCAGAGAACGGATCCAGCAGGCGCAGTGTGAGCAACAAGCCCTCTGGAGATGGACTCAGACATGCTGCATCTATTCTTGGGAAGCAGCATATGATCGTTCAGGGAATAGGATTTGGGAGTCAAAGAAGCTTGGGTTCAACTACTGGCACTACTATTTCTTACCTATAGACTATTGGCAAGTTACCTAAGCTCTCTGTTTCTTGGTTTTCCCATCTGCAAAATGGAGTTAATAATATTTAACCCTCAAGTCTGATGAGAACGCAATCAGTTAATACCTGCAGCTTAGAAAGGTACATAGGAAAACATCAGCACTCACAATGTGAGCCTTGGTTACCCTTTCCCTGCTTGTGTCTGGCTAATGTTAAATAAAGCCAGTCCAATTTATCACGGCTCTGGCCCAGGCCCACTCACCCGAGAATGTCCCCTTGCTGAGACACTCTTTGATCCGATTGGCCTTCCTGACGTGAAAGGCTTTCGTAATCTCCTGGTTCATGAAGGCTTCCTTGTTCATGATGTTTTCCACCATCATCCTCAAATCGAACATCTCTAGGACCTCTGCGATTTGAGCCAGGCCCACCAAATCCTTTTCCTTTTCATCCAGTTGCCCCGTATAAAGAAATCGGAGCAGAGTCCGGAAAGGGCCCGGCTGGACCAAGGGGTCCATCCTGACCACAGTCACGAGGCCCACGCGCTTCGAAATGGGATTGACTTGCATTTCCCTGTGCAAGCCGACAAAGCCCTTACTCCAGCCCGACAGAGGCTGCGTCCCGGGAGCCGAGCCCTCGGCCTCCAGCCCCGCCGTCCCCGGCGGGGTCCTGCTGGAGGACTCCCACGGCTCGGCCTGCGGTGGCCTCGGGGGGCCT
Source organism: Loris lydekkerianus (assembly GCA_963574355.1). NCBI lineage: Eukaryota > Metazoa > Chordata > Mammalia > Primates > Lorisidae > Loris > Loris lydekkerianus. The sequence continues at coordinate 2,203 of CAUYPK010171618.1, read as the reverse complement.
TCCTCCCCTCCCTCGCCCGGGTCAACGCTCATTGTCCGCTCCTGCTTCTCCTTCTCACAAGCTCCTTCGCCCCAGCTTGGGGATTCTTCACATTCCATTAGAAACAGGTCATAAAATTTGGAAGAAGAGGTAGCGAGGTAAATTCGATGTGCAAAGATGTGCTCCCGGTCCTGGAGGACAAACAGGACGTCGGCGCACAGGGGATTGTCCAGTAAACAGGCAGCTTCATTTGTCCCTGTGGAAGGACAAGCTGGAATCTTGATGACCGGTGGGGGGGCTTTTGGAGGTAGGAAGGGTGCCTGAAGTAAAGGTTTCTGGACTTTCTTTAAGTGGGATTTCCAGAACTGCAGGTGGCGGCGGGAAATCAGCGCGGCCCGGATCGCATTGTCAAACACATCCTTGATTCCGAACTGGTCAAACACGCTGGTTTCATAGTAAGGGATGCCAAGTTCCTTCGCAACCTCTCGGCCTTTTTCTGGGGGCAAAATATCCCCTCTCTTTATGGGCCTGAAATAGAATATATAAAAAGTTATAACCAGCCTTATTTTAGGAAAATAAATAGTAACCTGTACCTGTCTAAGCATCTAATCGAAGTATACATTCCAAATCCTATTCAGGCTTTTACTTAAATCTTTTGAAAAATCTACTACAACTCTTTTTTCTTTCATTTTCCCCTGAAGTTTTTGGCCGGGGCTGGGTTTGAACACACCACTTCTGGCATATGGGGCCGGTGCCCTACCCCTTTGAGCCACAAGTGCCACCATTAAGTCTTTTTTCAAATGTAAAGGAATTACGTTTGTAGGAAGAAATTCTTTCAAATATTTCAAATTCGGTGCAAAGTTATTTTATATATAATTTGTGAAACTTACCCATAAATACCCCATATTTTTATATTACTGTAAATGGTATTGTATTTTACATTTTCCAATTATTCATTTCTTAGTATATAAAACTTTATTTTTGTGCATTGACCTTTTATACCGTGGTTGTGCTAAATTAATATATTAGTTTTGATGGCTTTTTTTGTGGATTCTGTAGGACTTTTCATTTATACATAACCATGACACATATAAATACGGATAATTTTACTTCTTTAAAGAAGACTTTCAGTAGTAGTCATGGTAACTGACCTATTGGCGATTTACTAGCTGCACTGACCTTAGGTAGGTTACTTGCTTCTCCCACCTGTAAAACAGGAATAAGGACTACCTGTATCTTAAAGGACTAGTGAAAGGTTTAAATCAGGAAATAGGCTGGGGGTGTAATACTTGGGCCACAGTAAGTGCTTGATTATTGTTAGCTGTTATTATCATTATCATCTTCTTCAACTTTATTACCAACATCATTACCTTATGCTTTGATTTTTATTTTATAACTTTAAAATGAATTCATATTTTTTTTTATTTGACCCTCACAAGAACCCCATGAGGTATCATCATCATCGTCATCATCATCATTATTATTATTTTGAGACAGTCTCACTATGTTGCTTTCAGTAGAGTGCTATGGTGTCACAACCCACAGCAACCTCAAAGTCTTGGGCTTAAGTGATTCTTTTGCTTCAGCCTCCCAAGTAGCTGGGACTACAGGCACCCGCCACAACGCTCAGCTATTTTTTTGTTGCAGTTGTCATTTTTAGCCGGCTCAGGCCAGGTTCAGACCCACCAGCCTCAGTGCATGTGGCTGGTGTCCTAATCACTGAGTTATGGATGCTGAGCCATGCCTTAGCTTTATTTATTTATTTATTTATTTATTTATTATTAAATCATAGCTGAGTACATTAATGCGATCACGGGGCACCATACACTGGTTTCATATACCATTTGACATATTTTTCATCGTACTGGTTAACATAGCCTTCCTGGCATTTTCTTAGTTATTGTGTCGAGACATTTATAGTCTACATCCAGTAAGTTTCACATGTACCCTTGTAAGATGCACCGTAGGTGTGATTCCACCAATCACCCTCCCTCCACGCATACTCCCCCTCCCTCCCCTCCCTCTTCCCCTTCCCCATATTCTTAGGTTATAATTGGGTTATAGCTTTCATATGAAAGCCACAAATCAGTTTCATAGTAGGGCTGAGTACATTGGATACTTTTTCTTCCATTCTTGAGATACTTTACTAAGAAGAATATGTTCCAGCTCCATCCATGTAAACATGAAAGAGGTAAAGTCTCCATCTTTCTTTAAGGCTGCATAA
>CAUYPK010171616.1:0-38745 GCA_963574355.1 Loris lydekkerianus | reverse complement strand
CTGTGTGTAGGTAGGGAATTGGATTGGTGTTATTCACAAGTGTGTCTCTGGCATCTAAATAAGGCCTGATTCTAAAATGCCCACCATATTCCAGGTATCATGATAGGTCCTTGGGAATCAATAAAATACCTTTCAAGCTCAAAAAAAAAAAAAAAAAAAAAAGAAAATTTAATAACAACATACTATAAATAATATAATTTATATTGCTTGTTGTGCATGATTGAATGATGAGACACCAGAATTTGTAATATTATGGTAAAAATAACAATAACAATTAGAATAAAATGTAAAATTCTAAGTTAGCTGCAATTGTGTCTCTCTTTTGTAGGTGTCTCTCTTTGCCATCTTTTCCCCATTTAACTTGATAATTCAAGCCAATGTTCTTCTTGATACTTAAATGCATGATTCTTTACTTGTTCTACATTTTTGATGTTTATTGTCTGTTTACTCCTTGATCTCTAGGATCACACAGATGAAAAACATGTCTCTAATATATGTGTTATAATTTGCTCTGAGACATTATTAATTACAATGTCAAAGATCTATGTGGAAACAAAAACAAGTGTGACTCATTCTGAAGATATGATAAGAATAAATATTAAACTTTTCATATCTCTTTTCTGTTTTAAAAATTTGTGGAAATCACATCTAGAAAAACTCTGCCAGGAAAATGAAAGTATGTAGACTGTGTCAAAGTGAGGCAGAAGATAGATATTTTATCTACAAACAGCAGCTGCTGCACCAGGGTCCTGAATCTTGCTCTCAGTTTTGCATAACCAAAGAGCAAATGTACCAGAAGACAGAATTTAAGAAAATTGAATTGCACTCTGTCAGGAATCCTTTTGGTTACACATACGTGCACACGCACATATACACACATTTAGAATTACTCTACCTTAACAATCTGTTCAGCACTAGTATGCTTATTTAATTTGTAAAAGACCAGATGTTTGAAGACTGATTTATTAGCATTTTGGTAAACAATGACAGTAAATATATATTTTTAAATCCTTTACAATTTATAATCTTATGTTTATTGACCACAATAGAGGGAGAGAGGAAAGAGAGAAAGAGAGATAGTGAGAGAAAGAGATAACACAACGATTGTTCATTTTTTCCCACATTGTCCTCAGGGGAATATTACTCTTAATGTTTCCACAGCCTGATGTATTTTTTAGGAAACAAGAAAAATAAGAGCAGTCTACTATTTGAGTACACAAAACAACCAGAGTTCCTTTCAGCAACATCTTTCTCCCCCTTTCACTGCATCCTTTGGACCTGCTTTTGGGGACTGACAGGGAAGGTACCATTTAAGAACATAAAATCACACACCAATACTTTCCCATCTGCCTGTCACCCCCTGCTTTTTTGTCACACAGACTTCCACATCAGGATTTAACAGTTCCTGGGCTCAATAACATAACTACATTTCTAAAAGAATGCATTTTAACTGAAATTATTGTCATACATGCAAACACACCCAAAAAGATAATAGTTACCTGCAATAACTTTGGAAAGCTGTATCATATGAATATATTAATTGTTTGTCCTCAGGGGAGACCAGAAGCATTCTGACTTACGGAAGAACTTCCATTAACTGGGCAGTGTTTTTTTTGTTTGTTTGTTTTGTTTTGTTTTGTTTTGTCTACCATATAGACTTTGTTCAAACCCCCAATTCCCATTTGCTGAGGTAATTTGCAAACACAGGTTTCAACTAATTCTTTCTCAAATGACTAATCTCCTTCTTCCTGAATTTTCCCTCTCTCCCCTCAGGTACCTGGTATCTTGGATTCCTTGGTACACTCAAGGCTGCCCTGCAATCACTATATGTTCTCAACTTTTTTATTAGTTACATTACAGCTTTTTCATATAGGGTAAGTTATCCCTCTATTTTCTAGATGCCAAAATTTATTATTTTTTTACATTTTCTTTAATTCCCTTAACCCTGTGGTTTAAGACAACTTATTTCTAAACTCCATTAACATATCAGAAGGGAACACATTCGGCATTTGTATTTAATCTCACACCTTTTCCTGATATACCTTGTGATTTTTTTTTCTTTTTTTCAACATACAGTCTGATAGATATCATTGTAAATATTCCTGCAACACTTTGGAGTTCAACTTTACCCAACACTCACTGCCGTAAATAATAGCAAGGCCTCTTCCTTCTAGAATCTTTGCATATGGCCTTGTGTTAGATTTTATTTCTTGTAACATTATTGACACTTTTAGCTTCTGTATTAGAGAACAAAAATTGCCAGCTCACTAGCCAAACTGCATTTCAGTTTAGCCAGCAGGGTATTTGAAAAAGAACATAGTATCATGGAATGTATGCTCTTATCAGTTAGAGCATTTAACTGTCTCACCCCTGGAAGTGAGGTCCCTAAGTAGTTTATTAACAGGAAATGAATGAAAAATGAATAAATAAATGAGAGAATAAATCAGGCTTTGTCAACTTCTTTCTGCCACAAAATAATAATTTTTGATCACTTTCCGCTGTTATTTATACATTCCTTTGGCCAAACCACATTCTGTCCTTAAGAATTATTTTCAGTTTGGTGCTGTGTCACTTGAATTTCTTTGCCAACAATTATAATATTCTCTGTTCATATCTTATAAATGCAGAAGAACTGCTACTAATTTCAGTGTTTGCATTATTTCATTTGTATCCTTACTCATGTACAATACCTATACCCACTCCCAGGACACAAAGATTAACTCATCACTTTTGGTTTAGATTTTTAACATAACAATATAATATATATGGTAATCATTTATATTTCTATCTTTCTGAATAAACTGTGACTTTTTCAAGGACAGTAACCATGACTTACTCATTTTCCGGAATCACTGTGCTAACTCTATTAGTCATAAATTTACAATGTTGTTTGGAATATCTTAGCCATGCAGTAAATACTGGGTAAATCAACTGTTTAAATGCCCTTTTGCCTCCGCATCAAACATCTGCACAGACGTAGTTTTCTTTTTAACTGATCTGACTAGAATATATACTGTTATATAGACAGTTGCTGTAGAATAAAAAGAAAAAAGCATCTTGTCAATTTGGTGAAAACACACACACACACACACACACACAATGTTAACATTGTGCATGAAAAATTTCTGCTGTCTTTGTTTTTTCCTTTCAAAAGGATGTTGTGGCATTATAAAAATGGAAACACATAGTGCTGTGCAAATCAGATGGCAATTAGTCTCTATCCCCATTCCTTCCTTAATCTCCCTAGGTAAATTGACTTTCCTTGCTCAGAAATGGATCTGATACAAAAAATATTACCAGCTTCACAATGATACTGGAATCTCCTCTGTAGTAATAATTAGCATGGCCTTGCTTTATAATTCAATTATCTCCAAAAGAACAATTTTCTATAATAGATTTCACCTCTATTATCCCTGATAACGTGGACCAGGCAAGGCTCTCAATGGTACCATGCGGGAGTTCATTGCTTTGCCCTTGAGCACACTTGCTTTAAACAGGATGGATGAGGGATTAGAGGGTCTGGGGTGAGAATCAGTTTTGTAGGAAGGAGTCCTTCCCTCCTTTCCTGAAGCCACTTGTATCATACTTGTGTACTCTGATTCTCCCTAATCCCCAATAATTGCTTAGCTAAATATCTATTGCTGTCATTATTGCTGAGGTTATCTCTTCTTTTATAATCTCTTTCCCATCTTTTGCATTTCAAGAGAAACCTTTGGGATAATAATAGTAATAATAACAATTTTGAATTTTTGAATTCCATAAAGAGTTTAGGATCAGTAAGTGAAACAGTGATTATTTCCTCTAGGGACAAAATTAGCTTATATTACCACTAAAGTCACTTCCCATTCCAAGATTTTGAGATTAAGAGTCAGTAAAAGTTCTAGGGCTTTTTGACACAGTCCTGCAAAGCACTGTCATGTACTGGCTATTTTCAAGGCACCTACAAACAAGTTCTAATGCTTTTGACCCCAGGACCGTCCCAAGGCCAGCAGCTCACTGTCAGTAAAGTTAAAATAGACCTTTCCTTAGAGCTCTGGCTACGAGGATTCTCACACAGAATGAGTTAATTAAGTCTAGTGCTTGGGGAGTTCATTTAGTATGAGTTCGTATAGAGGAACTAAGTTAGTTGCTAATGTCAAGAGTCAAAGAAGCAGACCCATAGATGGAAATAAAAAACAAAAAATTCAAATATAAAAATCACATATCTTTATGGTATCTTAAACAAAATCACATTTTTCTAAATGCTTTCTGAAGTTTCAAATTTATATGTGCATATATATGTGTGTGTGTGCACGTATAAATTTAAAACACACACACATATATCTATCTGCACACACATATATACACACACACACACACAGAGGGTGACAAAAAATGTATACACATTTTAAGAAAGGAGAAAAACTATATTACAATTGTAATATTCAGGTCATATTTGACTTCTGCAATTTTAAGGTGCTCAAATGTAACATGCACTCATCTTTTGTTATCAGTACATATTGAGTATTACAGTCTTAATACATTTACACATATATATCTACACACACATATGTATGTATATATTTCCCAACTAAGTCCTTAACATTTGCAGTAATTTGGGTAGTTCAACTTTTTGTGTGAAGTAAAGATTCTAAAAAAATAAATATATAAAACTATTGATTTTTTAAATAGCCTCACATTATGTAGCAATAGATAGAATGGAGGATAATTAATAGATGTTCAATTTTTATTTTTGATTTGGTAAAATGTTAAATTTGCATAATTCATACATAGTGTATTTACACTGTTTTCTTTTTAATTACCTGTGCAGTTTTGAAAGAAACGTTCATATAATTTTGACCAAACAGAATTACACAAAAGCAACTCTTTATTAATTAAATCTATTTCACAAATCTCTTTCGTTTCACTCTCAAATAAACTATATAATAGCAGAATAAGCTGATAGTTATAAAAGTACTCAGTTTAGTTTAATTTTTCAAAGAAAATATCTAGGTATATAGTTTTCTTCAAATGTTTCTGAAGATTGTTTTGATTTGCTTCTCACTCACTTGACTTTTTCCGATCTATTTTAATTCCACTGAAATACAAAACTCCTGAATCCTCACAGGAACAAGCAATGTAATTAAATCAATGGTATTAGAATATAAAGGTCATTTGATTCAAGGAGATTACAGACTAAGAAAGCTTTTATATTGAAAAAGAATATATGTGTAGAAATAAGGAAATTATAGCTTTTCCCCTTTACTGTAGGCTTTTTGGTGAATATGTAATACTAAAAGTTTTAAAATTTTAAACAGCAATTAAAGAACCTGGAATGAAATATTTGAAGCTATTGAACTATACTGGGTTTCATACTTTAAAAAATAATATGTACTTAAGCAAAAATGAGTCCAAATTAAATGCACATTAAATAATACTATTCATAGCCCAAGTATGAAATGTAAAGATAAGGGCATCTGGAATGAGCAATGGAAATTAACTAAATGAATGGAAAAGAAGTGACCATGTGGACCCATTTTTAAGTTCCCCTTAGCATTGCTTTTTAAATTATGCATTTGAGAGATTTTTATTCATAATTTTTAATCACTTTTTAACATGAAAGAACAGTTTAAAGGCAGAAGGATAAGAATAACACACTATATCTTCTCTTTAAGAAGTGTATTGTTTTCCACAAGGCAAAAGAACTCAATAATTAATAGCATAGTTCACAAGAAATGGTCCCCTGTTGGTATAAAGTGCTTTGTGTGCTAAGAATATTTTTACTCTTCCCCCCAAAATGAGAGGTGCTTTATAAGTTGCCAAAAAGAGAACTATAAGTCAGGGATATGTGAAAAATAATCTCAAAATTTAGAATTCACACATGACTTCTGGTTCTACGCTTTGGACCTCACCACTCCGAGACACGGATCAGATGCTCTGTGAATCAGGAGGAGCATTGCTTGGTGTGACAAGCAACACGAGGACCTGTCAATGATGCTGCTGGTGACGGACTGCAGGTCGTGCCAGCTTCATTCCACACTTAGGAAAATTTTGGCTCTTCATACTATCTTGGTAAAATTAGTATTCTTTTCCTTTTTAATGATGTCTGAACATCTTAAATGGCATTGAGGATGATATTAAAATAAACTGTGAGAGAAACAAGGAAGCTGAACTATATAAGCTCAATCTCCATTTTTTAAGTAGCATTTATTACTAAATACAGCTAGTTATTAAAACTAAATATTTACATCTTCTTCAGAGAAAACAAAGTTGAAATTTTTGATGTTTCGAGTCTAATATTTATCAAATATTCACAATATCTTTTACTAAGGATTCTTTTATGTAAGGATTCTTTTTTTTCCCCCTCTTTAATGGGAAACAAACCTAAAATGGTAATATAATTTAAACACACTGCTTAATGTGAAATTGTGTACATGTATTTGATAAAACAGTAACATAACTAGAATTATTTTTAACTTATGGCTCAGCTTTTAGCATCTAAATAACTCCAGGTCTCTCTCTCTCTCTCTCTCTCTCTCTCTCTCGCAGGGAGGCATGTGTTCTAAAGAGACAGAACTCATCATGTTTCATTACTATTCATTATTTATTTGTCTTCTTTCTATTTATCTCTGAAATAGTACTACTGAGTCTATGATTGGCTCTAGAATCGTCTGCTTAAACAACTTTCTCCTTGAACCTTTGCTTTCAACCCTATTACTTTCTGCCCCTCCAGACTGTCATTAGAGCCTTTGCCCCGGTTCTGCCTCACCTGTGGAAGACTCCCATACAATTCCTGCAAACATGTGTATGGATGAACCTGTCATGGCCTCTCAGCAGCTTGAACATCGCATTCCAAAAAACGTACCCTCTACTCTACATATGGTCATGCTCTGGACCTTGTCATTATACAAAATCACTAATTACTGTATCCCATTCTGATTTTCCAGGTACCACTCTTTTTTCATCATAGTTTATTCTTCACATGGTTGTTAAAGAAATGTTTTTGAAATAGTTAAGATCTTATCAGTCCTCTGCTCAAAACTCTTTAATCATGTCCTATCACACCAAGGATACAATCTAATATCTTTATTAGAGGACATTACCTGGTCCTGGTTATTTCTCCAAATCCTCACCCCACATCCTCTAACTGCCATCCAGGTGTGCTGGCTTCCTGGCTTCATCTCAGTCCCACTAAGTTCTCCTGAGTCCACAGGCCTTGCACCAGCTGGAGCATCAACCTGAAATTGTCTTGTCTTCTTCTGGCACTTCCTTTGGTCTCTGCTGAAATATTGCTCCCTCAGAGAAGGGGTTAGCATGCCAGTGCCTCTGTTACTACTTAATCTTTATATTATCTTCTTATTTTTAATCCTATGTATTAATAACATGAGATATGTATTTGTGTATGTATGTTTATTGCATGTTGCTTTTACTCTAAGATAAGTCTCTATGGTGGCAAGGGATTTATTTCTCTGATTTACTTGTGTACCTTTAAAACTGGGCTTGGCTAAAATTAAAAAATAAAAAAAGGAAAGGATAAGAAAAGATAAAGATTCTTATTTCCTGAAAACATCTCCTCTCCTTTCAACTTCCTTGTACAGCTATTTCTAAGGCCATTCGTCTGCCACATCTGAAATTTAACACATAAGTTTGCTATATTCATAGTTCCTTCTGTGTGCAGCTAGATTCATGGTATAGCTTTTCAATAGCACTGCTGCAAATACCACAGCCTCCCTGTACTGTGTGCAAAGTAAAACCTAATCTTGTATTGACTTTATAATCTGCTTTCTCTATGACTGTACCCACAAAATTTATTCCTACTATAGAAAATAAAATAAATGTAATTATTTTAAATATTTAGGGGGTAGAATTTACAGAACTTGGTGAAAAATAACCTGTGGAGAGACAGAAGCATAAAGTTGACTGGCACACTGATTTATGTGAGTAGATGGACACAAGGCTTCTTTTAAACGCAAGGAAATGGAAGACACCAGGAAGGTGGAACACACAAATCGGAGCATGACTATAAAATTTCAGTTCTATTTTTGAGGGACTCAAATGGTACTATTAAGAAGGTGTTCAATTACCTTTATCTCAATATATAAATGTGGGAAATTAACAATGTATGGGTGATTATTAAAGACATAAGAATTTAATGGTGGAAGGATGCTGCAAGAGTATAGATATAGTCCAGGAACTTTGAGGATCCTTGGGGTTCCAATGTACATATGTAATACAGCTAACAGCATAGAGAAAAAAAATAAGAACATTTTCTCTTCAGATGCCAGTGTAAATGATGGTTTCAAGAAAACAGAGTGAATGGCAACATCACAGTCTCAAGCAAGATGAGATTTGGGAAAAAACTCATTGGGTTCAGTGAAAGAGACCACATGGTTGTCCTCGGAGAGTCCTTTCAGAAAATAGTGACAGAGGACACCAAAATGGATTGAGTTATGTGTGTGATGGGTGATAAAACCAAGGCAACAAGCGCTCTGCGGAGGAGAGAGGATGATTTTCAGGATCGAAATCAGAGATGTATTATTTAGGTAGTAATCATGAGACTTCCCACGGTGTGATCTGTGAAGAAGGGGAGATTTGTGCAGAAGTAGAGAGATTTGCAAGTCCAATAGCCAAGCAGGAGCCACTACAGTGGCTTATATATTTAAGTTTTCAAGAACAGAAAGAACAATTTCTCCCTATGCCCCTGTGAGAGTAAGGAGAAAGACATTTGGGAGTGGAAGTGTGGTTCTACTTTAGAAGAGAATGGAGATGGCTTTGACATTGAGGAGAGATTTGTGGAAGGACTGTGGTGCATGGTTGACAGCCCATTTCTGGAATGAGGCCACATCTGTCCATCTCTGCTGCCACCAGCCTGGTTCCAGTACCACATCTTGCCATAACTATAGCGACTGACTCACTGGGGTTCTCTACACTACTTGCTAACTTGTTCTACTCATTAATGACCAGAGAAATATGTAGAAAACTCAAATGTGATATTCATGTTACCTATGTTTAAAACTCTTAATAATTTCCTATAGTTATTTAGAAAAAGACCAAGATATTTTAACACAGATAGGGTGATCGTAAAATGAATCAACCAAACTAGGAGATTTTCAACACTGCCTGGGAGTGCTTCTAATAATTGTGCCGGGAAAGCTAATACAAGACAGCACTGCCCGGGGCAAAATGGAATTGACTTTTATCCCAGGTATTAAATCTTAATGGGTTTAACATTTCCACTTTTCCTTCACATCACATTATCCTAAGCTTCCTTCTATCCAGATAAACATTTCTTCTTGTTTTCTTGTGCTTCCCTACTTGCCTCCCACTATAGGCATCTGCACCTGCTATCCTATCCACATGAAACTAGTCACTCTCCCAACCCCTTGCCATAAAAACAAATTATAGGCTCAGTCTTCAAAAACTGTCATCATCATACTTCAGAGTTGCATTATAGAGAAGGTGCAGGTCAGTGACCACAAGTCAAGGCCTAGACCATCACATTGAAGTATCTTAACCCACAGAAAGGCAGATTTTTGTCAATAGGTAAGTATAACTAAAATTATTTTCCATATTTTCCTTGTGGCTAGTAGAGAAGCTCACACCCCATGGCTCTCAAGAAGCAAAAATGAGGTTCTGCAAAGCTCAGGGAAGTCAGGGGAAAAGGACCTTGTTGTTGTAAGCTGGGAACTCTTTATATGGTTATTTCATAGAAATTCTGAAGGTACATTGAAAGAAGCCATGATATTTGTCAGTAATATAGTATTATAACATTTATAAAAAGGTCATGAATGAGACAATGGAGTAAAAAATATTGAAGATATTTAAAAGGATGAAAATATTTTCCAGAAGTAAAAAGATATTGATTGCCTCTTTATAAGTCAAGATTTTTAATTTTTTAAATAAATAATATAAACTTCAATGGAGTATAGAGGGTCTGATGCTCCCAACCTTTCCACAGCTTGTTCAGAGTTTAGCTCAAAGATTAATTCTACTCTCAACAGGCATGTTCCTCTAACAATTCCTCCACACTTCCTGTCCACTTTCATTGTGCTAGGCACATTTTTTTCACTGCAATTCAGTTTTGAATTATGTATGTATTAGTGTGACTCTGTCAATAGAACTTTGTTTCCTGCACTAGAACATAAACTCCATGAGAATCGGGGCCATGTTCTTGTTACTACTGTGTAGCTGATGCTAATCGCAGAGTGTGGCATATGACAAGACATCTAATAATATTATATTTGTTGGAGAATGGAATGAATTAACATAAAATGTGCTGGGCCAATTTCACATATTTTTTAATGGATGTTTTAATAGAATGAATTGGGACTTCGGCTGCCATGTTGCATGCGCAGTTAAGACACCCGATGGACAAGTCCAAGTAAGGAAAACTAAGATTTCGTGCCAAAAGTCATTGTGTGATCCTTTTCGAAAGCAGGTCTTTCAGCCCCACTCAAGACCTCTGGAGACTGGAGCCATGACAAGTTGTAGTAGAGTTTTAAAAAAAAAAAGTTTTTGTGACCATTTTGAGATCCTGGCATGAGGACAGTTTCCTTCTTGAGCAGTCAACTAAGCCCACACCCCCACCACCTTTCTTCTTGGTTCTCATACTCCAAGTCATGGTGCACCCACTGGAATTTGATTCCACCCGGGGTCAAGTATCAGAGAACCAGGGACACCCCCTCTGAGAAGGGGCTACTGAATTTCGTCAAGCTGGCTGATGGTAAGCCTGCTTACACTGCCTCACCTGTTCCTTACTGCAGAAACCACTTTACAGACACTTGCCCACCATTCCCCTTTCTCCCACTGCCTCCCGACTGACCCCTGTGTTTTCTTGGTGCTAGACAAGGTGGGGGCTGTGTCTTTCTGTGAGTGCAACAAAACTGCACAACTCTTTCCAGTTTATATCTGTTGATCTGCATCGGGACTTAACATACTGTCCACCTAAGGTAACATGGTAAAAATATAAACATCTCGACTAAACCTCCTCAGAGACCCTGACCAGAAACATTCTGGTAAGTTTCTTTAATTGTTAGTCCCTAGAAATTGTGTGAGAATATAAATGTTTGCTTATTTTAGCTGCCAAGTTCTAGGATCACTTGTGAGGTAGCATAGATAACTAATATTCCAGTTAACATTCTTCAAAACTGTCTTAAAAGCTAACTTTCCTCTTTTTTTTTTCTCTCTCTCTCTATATACATATCATATCTCATATGCACATACACATATATTTTCCAGACAAATATATCTGGAAGAAGAATTATGCTTGTAATTAAAATAAACATATGCAAATTGTGTTTGGAAATGAGTTGTCTATAGATGTACTTCACAGGTTTTTATATAATCATAACATTTGCCCTTAATTTGATTCCACCGCAGTTCAGTTCTATGAGTTAACAAAGTAGAAAGCATAGGCCTAACCTTCTGGCTGGACCTGATGAAAAGACAAAAGAGAAAATGCATAATTTCTGGCCTTGAGGACAGAATGGTTTAATGAGCTCTTTCTCAAGCTTTTATTGGTAAACTTGATAAAAATGCAAATTTTTATGCCCTGATCAGCAGTCTGGTTCAAAAAGGATCCCTAATGGACACGGATACCTGTTTTTAAAAAATGCTCCTAAAAGATTTTTGGTACAAATAGAACCTAGAAAACTCTTTGAAAACTGCTCTAATTTAAGCCACACATAGAATATTTATTTTATGAGTTGTCTTAACATCAGATGAAGCAAATCTGAAATACCTGTGTTTGGCCATGCTTCCAGACAAACAGCGGGATCAGCAAAGCTTTGGGAAGGCTGCAGACGGGCAGTAAGGAAGCTGCGTTCGGGTCCCCATGGTCCCTCCGTCTCTCACACATTAAACAAATCAGTTTGCTTCACTGCAGCTCACACTCTCCCCCAGAAAAATGAGGGCACCAACATGAAATGTTTCCTTCAAATAGTCACAGTTTTTTAAATTAGACAATTTCGGAAAGCAAGTCGGTAGACCCAGTGTACTAATTTGTCACACTCTCCTAACGTATGATACTTCCTATCCTAAAATGCCTCTCCCTAAGTATACAAAATTTCAGTATACTCAATTGAGTTAGTCGTATATGTGGGTCATTACGTAAATTCTGAGATACACAAAAATCAAGCAACCTAAAATCTTCATGGACAATAACACACGAAGCCCCCCTAGCAACACTGACAATCTGAGCCGGGGAAACTTACACAGGCAAATCAAAAAGGACGCTGTCAACTGTGTTTCTTGGAAGTGAAATAATGGACTCTAAGATAGTCTGTACTAAAACTTTCACAGTGACCCATGTATTCGTCACATGATTATTAAAATAATTTAATAAAACAAAGAATGCAAAATTGCTCATCAACTACAAAGAGCTCTCCTTGAACAATCCCCAAAACTCAGTGATGAGATTTGACCTGCTGCTTTTCATTTGACCTTCTCGACCGCCTTACACAGTTAGGAGTATTCTGGCCTTATTTTACAGGAGAGCACACAGATGTTCAGAAAAGTTAAGTAACTTGCACAACATCGCGTAGTAATTTATGGTACAGTGTCAGGGCTTGAATTCAAACTCAGGACCATCTCACTCTGAAATCCATCCTGTAACCATAAATCTGTAAGAGCTGACCCAGAAGTAAGCTTAGGAGACACATAACAATAGGTCATTGGAAGTAATACCATTACAGGGAAAGAGTAATTCTTTATTCTTTTACTTTAGGATTTCCTAAACGGCTCAGGTGATAAAAACCATTTGACATACTTGCTAAGAACATCAAATTCTAGATTTGATCTCCAACCAAGCAGTCTACATTTCCTGCTTGGAGAATCATTAAGAGCCTTAGGTGATTCTTAACTTCAGAACTTCTTAAAAACAAAATTCTGTCCATTTCTTTTTGACTTATTATATATAAAATGGTTCCCAACAAGAGAAATGATTTTCATCTTTATTTTGGGTTTGAATGAATCCCATGATAAAAAGCTCTGGGCCAAGATGAGGAATGTGACAACATCATACCCTCTTCTTTCGTAATGAGCCTTCTCTGTGGTTTGCTTTGAGACCAGCTGCAGAAAAAATGGCTCAGTCTTACCCCCAAGAGCTGATAGGAAAATAGTTGAACTACCACATCCGTTGTTTTTGAGTTTTCTCATTGTCTATAAGAAGTCTGTGGCGAGCTGTGTTGGGAACTCTGGAGGTATGGCAGCAAGAGAGATTCCAGATTCCTTTCTGCAGTAGTCGGTCAGCTTGCTTTCTTTTTTTTTTTAGCTTGCTTTCTGCTTGGCTGGACTCCTGGTCATGTAACAGAAGGGGTGCGGCTCTGAAAAAATGCAAACACTGTAGACATGTCTTACAACGTTTAGATTTCAATCTATTATCCAAGCCCCTGAGTCACTACTAATCTTTCATCCTCATCAATTTAAATAAGTGTACTTTAGAAAATAATGTAACCAAGATGTAGATGAGCCTTCAAAGCTATTTAAATCTGATGAAGTAATGATTACAATACCAGGAAGAATGGAGTAATAATTAATGCCTTTTATGCCTTTTCTATCCTCAAGATTATACAATGTATTTGGCTAAGGTTTTTATTCCCTTGAGGGTTCTCAGTGTCTGACACAGTGTATTACTGAGCACTCAGTGAATATTTATTGAACTAATTAAGGAAATAAAATTAGATATATTTCTGCAGATAAAAATATGATTATTTGAATATATCATCAGTCTGTGACTGTTCCAGACTAAGAGGAATTATAGTAGTAGATAACTTAAGAGAAAGAACAATACTTTTCTCACTTAAATATGATAGTATTAAAATGGCAAGTTGAATTCCTGGGGTGTTGAGATAAACATAGGCAAAATTAGGAAATGTATTGTTGTGCATGCAGCTTCTCAATCAAAAATCAAAACCATGAAGTTTATGATCTCAGTCTGTCTCACATACATATTTTATTTGCCCTCTATGGAGTTTTCAAAAATTTTAAGCTAGTTGTAAAAGTCAGATAATTTTCCAGAGAAGTCCGGATTTGTGGCTTTTCCTTGCAAAACCAGACTATCAGGGTGCTGGGGCCCTAAATTCACCTGGTAACAATCCACTGGCTGACTTCACCTGCTTGGTGGGACCATGTGGCTCTGTGGTTAGAATTCATGTTATTTGGAGAATTACACAGAACATGCTTAGAAAAGGCTTTTGCACATAATACATGCTCCAGTGTCTGCTATTATCATTAGGATTCGTCACCAACATTATCACAAACAGTACGATAATTACCTACCAAATACTATAGGCCTCTAACTGATGATCCCCGGGAAAAATGTGATAGGATCTTTCTCTGCTTTCCTCTTTTCTCTATGGCAACATAACACAGTATAATTTTCTAAAATAAAGGGAGTGCTCGATAGCTGTGTCATTCAACCCTATAACCACTGACCACAGTGACTACTGAACATTGGAAATGTGAATGGTACAACTAACGAGGTAAGGTGTTAATTGTATTTAATTTTAATTAATTCTAATTTCATTAGCTATACAGGGCTATTGCCATACTGTCTTGGAATGCATAACTCTATAGCTTCACTCCAGCACACTTTTTTTTCTTCCCATCTCTCTGTATCATACTCTGCTTTGTGAATCTGAACCTAATTTATGTTCTGTTGTAAGTAGCTGAAAATACTTTTATTATTTCTTAAATTGACTCATAAAATGATACATATTTATTAATGTGCAAGTTTTGAAATATATATGTTGTGGATGGACTGAATCTAGCTCATTAACATGTACATTCTCTTGCATCATTACCTTTTTTTGTGGTGAATTCAGTATGTCAAAGAGAAATCCACACTTCCCTTTTCTTTACATCATTCTACACAATAGCCAAACCGGAATCAACCTATGTATCCAACAGGGTTAAATGGAAAAAGAAAATGTTGTGTATATATACAATGGAACACTGGTCAATCATAAAAAAAAAAAAAAAAGGAAATTATGCCATTTGTGACAATGCAGATGAACCTAGATGAGATACATCTAAGTGAAATAAGCCCAGAACAGAAAGACATGACCGAATGTGCAGAGGTACATTTTTAAAAATTTGATTTCCTAAACTAGAGAGTAGAATGATGGTTATCAGGGATTGGGATGGTTGGGTGGGGCAGATGGTTGGAGAGATGTTGGTTGCCCACAGTATTTTATTTATTTACTTTTTTATTTTTTAAAATTCAGATTAATATGAGGGTATAAATCATTAGGTTATATTGTTTGCATTTGTTAAGTAAAGTCCAAGTTGTAGTTGAGCCCTTCACCCACACTCAAGGGGTGTGCTATGTACCCTAAGATTGTGCCCATTAGGTGACAGCTTACGAGTCACCTCCTGCCTCTCTCTCACTTGAATTTAATTGTGTTTTTCTTCTATGTAGGCAAGTAGCTAGTCAACTACTAGTTTCATATTAGTATAAAGTCATTGAATCCGTGCTTTTCCATTCTTGTGATACTCCAATAAGGAGAAGTCTTCAACTTCATTCAGGTAAATATAGAAGATGTAAAGTTTCCACATTTTTAGGCAAAACAGTATTCCATGGAGTTCATATGCACAGTTTATTAATCCATTCATGGTTATACATATAGCAATTTATTTAGCCATTCATGGGTTCATGGGCACTTGTGTTGGTTCCACATCTTGGCAATTATGAATTGAGCTGCGATAAACATTCTAGTGCAAATGTCCTTATGGTATTTTTTTTTTTTTTTTTTTTCACTTCCAGTAGATACCTTGTAATGGGATTACAGGATCAAATGGAAGGTCTACTTTATGCTTTGAGGATTCTCCATACTTCCTTCCATGGAGGATGTATTAGTTTTCAATACCATCAACAGTGTAAAAGTATTCCCTTCTCTCCACGTCCACAGCAGCATCTGCAGCTTTGGGACTTTGTGGTGTGGGCTATTTTCACTGCAATTAGGTGGTGTTTCAAGGTAGTTTTGATTTGCATTTCTCAGATGTTTAGAGGCAATGATCATTTCTTCATGTTGTCTGTCTTCTTCAGAGAAGGTGCTGTTTAAGTTTCTTCCCCAGGGATAGACAGGATTGTTTGCTCTTTTTTTGTTTATTAGTTTGAGTTCTCTGTAAATCTAGTTATCAACCCTTTGTCAGAGTCATGGCGTGTAAATATCTTACGCCATTCTGAAGGTGGTCTGTTTGCTCTGATTGCTGTGGCCTTCGGGGCACAGAAGCTTTTTGACTTGCTCATGCTTGATTTCTCTATGTTGGTGTTCCTTCAATTGCCAAGGGGTCTTCTTCATAAAAACTCTTTCGAGGCAGTTATCATCAGGAGTTTTTCTCACACTTTCTCCTAGAGTTTTTAATCATTTCATGTCTTAAATGTAAGTATTTTAACCTGAATGAGTAAATTTTTGCAAAGTGTGAGAGATGTGGGTCCAGTTTCAGTCCTCTGCACATGGTTAGCCAGTTCTCCCAACACCATTTATTAAATAGGGATGCTTTTTCCAAGTGTATGCATTTGCAAAAACAAAAACAAGATTTTAAAAGGTACTTTCTCTAAGGGAAAATTATAAACGGCATTTAAAAATACAGATTTGTTTTTTTTAATTTCTCTCCTCACCCTATCACCCTATCTTTAAGTGGGCCTTAGATCTTGTATTTTTATATTTAATAGGTAAATTCTCGTTAATTTTTACCATTAGATAAGCTTAAAATATGCTACAAAATTAATTTTTAGAGGGTAACAAAGAGGAATCAGCTTGTTTATATAACTTGTGGGCATTTTCAAACCTCCCCTTCCACCCTTACCTTCCACGACCATAACCCACCTCAACTACTCACCACCCAATACAGTCTTTTTTTTTTTTTTTTTTTGAGACAGAGTCTCCTTTGTCACCCTCAGTAGATTGCCATGGTGTCACAGCTCACAGCAACCTCCAACTCTTGGGCTTAAGCAATTCTCTTGCCTCAGCTTCCCAAGTAGCTGAGACCACAGCCGCAGTGCCTGGCTATTTTTTGTTGCAGTTGTCATTGTTGTTTAACTCACCCAGGCTGGATTCAAACCCGCCAGCCTTGGTGTATGTGGCTGGTGCTATAAACACTGTGCTACAAGCGCTGAGCCCAGATACCCTGTTTTCAATGTGCCTTTCAAGGGAAGGACCGTCCTCTGGTGAGTGCCACTTTATAATATATAATTCATCTCTATTCTCCTAAGATAACCGATACACAAGCTTGCAAATATCAGCTCCTGTGGTAATATTCAGACTGTGTAATCCTGAAGTACTTTCCTTCACCCTCTGAGTCACCCCTGACCCTGCTAGGCCATCATCTTTTCTGCAAATTTAAGAGCTGGACTTCACAAAGGAAAATACATTTTTGCCTGATGTCAGAATGCAGCCAATGTAAACTTGCACTGAGGGAGACTCGTGGTGAGTTGTATCCACAAGAAGGAGCAGGTCAAGTTGATCTTTAGAAAAAGAGAAGAAGGAAACGAATGCTTGAAAGCAAAGGGAGAAGCCTCCTGGCCTTGGCTGGATGGAGAAAGGAACTTGACCTCAGAGTGGCTTTTCCACTAAGAAAGAATATGGTGTAAGATGGATGTCTCTGGGGTGGAGGCCAATCCTGGCCGATGGAGAGTTACTGGCTGACTTTACACAAAGAGAGCCTGTCGCATGTGGTCCCTGCTAAACTCTCGCTGTTAGGGAGCAACAACCTGTTCTGTGAATTGTCAGGTAATCAATTTGCCCAAAAACACGTGCAATGAAAGTTTTGTTGTGTCTAGGTTGTGTTCATTTTTTTTTCTCATAAATTGTTTACCTTTATTGCTTAACTCCATCTACCACTTCATTCTCTCCTATGTGAACAAAAAGTTTACATATAAAATAATCAAACTAACAGCAAAATAGTTCCCCTGAGTTATTCTACAACCGTAGTTAGACCCTGCCAGCCTGAGGATGGTTCTGTTACATAGACATACAGGTGTGTGGGGTAAGAAAAAAGAATAAGAATTATCTTAGAACAATGTTAGGTACTTGAGGACATTTTAAGGTACAGATTACCAGGTCAAATGGCCAGGATAAATTTGAGAGAATTAAAAATACCATGGACTTTTTGATGCTGGTAGACTAGTAAGTTTAATATGAAAAACCCTGTCCCAGAGGAAAAAAATCAGATAATAAAGTTGGGTGAAGTGTATGTAGGGGCCTGGGAGTTAGGGGGTGTGCTTTCATTTAACATCAGAAGGGCATTTCGATAACAGTCAAAATCACATCATTCTAACTATCAGGTGACAATAATTGGCTTAGTGTAAATTATGCCGGTAGGAAGAGCCCATGTTTTTGTAAGAAGTGAGGCAGGTGGGTGTAGGAGTATCCTAATCAAGTGAGAGAACTGGACCCAGCTCCAGGTAAACAGAAAGTTATCTGCAAATAATGTAATTTAGAGCTGGTGTCTGTCCCAGTGCCCTATCAAAATGCCACAGACTCAGCAATTTATATAGAGTAGAAATTTATTTCTTACAATTCTGGGGGCAGGAAAGTGCAAGTTCAAGGTGCTAATAGAGTCTCTGTCAAGTGCAGGTTCACTCTTCCAGGTGGTTCCAAAACAGTGAACCTTGATGCGTCTCACATGGTGGAAGGAGCCAAAAAGCTATGAATCCTGTGTTCTCACGTGAGCAAGAGATGGAAGGGAAAGTGCTGTGCTCTGAATGTGTTACTCAAAATTCGTGTTTAAGAAACTTAATTCTCAATGCAATAGTATTGGGAGGTACGGACCAATGGGAGAAGTATTCAGGTCATGAGGAATGGATTGATGCTGCTATGAAAAGGGCTTGAGGAAGTGGATCTTCCCCCTCCCTCTTGCTCTTCTGTTATTTAAGCCACACTGCACTCTGCCTCTCTGGGGGATGCCTTGTTCACACATCATCTTTGAAACAGCGAGACCAGGCCCTAACCTGCCAGCACCCTGATCTTGGACTTCTCAGCCTCCAGCACTGTGAGGAAATAAATTTCTATTGTTTATAAATTAACCAGGTCAGTTACTTTCTGTTATAGCAGCACAAAACAGATTGAGGCAGAGGAGTAAAAAGGAACTGGGGCACTTCCTTCAACCTCCTTCGTAAGGGCACCAATCCCATTGAGGAGGGCAGAGAACTCATGAGGTTAAGTAATCATTTCTCAAAGGACCCACGGCCTAATATTATCATGTCATATTATCTTCTGACACATGAATTTTGGAGGGACATGTACTTTCGAAACCATAACATCTGACTCTGGAATAAACTGCAAAGAAGTGGTAGGGAAGCCCAGGTGATATACAGGACTTGATTTGAACCATCAACAATTCACATAAAATCAATTGCGACAGTCAGTGGGCTAGGCCAGATTTTCTCAACCTCAGTAGTATGGCGCTCTGGGATGAATAATTCTTGTTTTTTAGAGGAAGAGAGGTTTTTCTGTGCATTGTAGGGTTTTTAACAGCATCCTTGGTCTCTAGACACTAGATAACAGCAATCTATCCGCCCAACCCTAGGTCAATTGTGATAATCCAAATTTCTCAAGACACTGCCAAATGTTCGCTGAGAGAAATACTTTGTACTGGTATAAGCAGAGGAGGGACAGAGGGAAGGGAAGGAGGAAAAACCCTGGAGAAACTATCCTGTGATCCCTTTGTGAGTTGTACTTTGTTTAAAATTTTCTTTCATAGCAAAACCAAAACTGTACGTAAGCAGATATAGTAGCAATAAAGCTTCCCATTTATGAATTCAAGGCTTTAGTAGACTTATGGGGAAACTCCTTTCCTCAGAATTTGGCTTTTGGTATTTTCAAGTTTTTATAAACCTAGTTACTGTCACACTGACTGTTGTACAGCTGGATAAACAAACTCAAGGAACACTCTCACCCACATCTTCATTAGCAACTCTGCAGGCAAAATGCCTGTCATTTGAGATGTTATGTATTCAAAACAATTGCAAAAAGAGTATTTCCAGATTCTACTGCTTGCTTTAACTCTGTGTTTTTGTCTTTATTATTGCTGTGGCCTATTTCTGCTGGCCAATTGCATAATAAGATTTGCAGCTTATGTTTGGAGTAGGTTTCTAAATTCACAGCTGCTATATCCCTTATCTCGTGGACAGATACT
The DNA here is from genome assembly GCA_963574355.1 of Loris lydekkerianus. Taxonomy (NCBI): domain Eukaryota; kingdom Metazoa; phylum Chordata; class Mammalia; order Primates; family Lorisidae; genus Loris; species Loris lydekkerianus. Next base: position 18,627 of record CAUYPK010171616.1, on the reverse strand, counting down.
AGTTCTAATATTGCTTGAGGATCAATATAGCATACATCTGCCTCCAGTAAGGGGTTCAAGAAATATGCATCTGAGTTATCACAGCCAAAGCCATATCAAGGAAGGGCTGTGTTATGAGAATAATAACCCCCCTCCCAGACTCCAATGCCTGTGCAGTATGAAAGGATGTATGTGGTCAGTTCTTGGATATCTTGGCCCCATTTATTAAAAGTCTACAGAATAACTGATCACAGACAAATAAGATTTTAAACTAGGGATTACTGATTGCATCTTATAGTACTGCAAGGTGATATAGTACATATTTACTTTAAGTTCCAAGGCTCAGAACTTGAACTTGCCCATCTTAAAACATAACATTTGTGCAGAATTCTCCCTTACAATATTGTATGACTTTCCAGTCTCAGGTTTTATTTGAACTAAGTCACCTCAGGACATAGTTTCAATTATAAGTTGTGTCGTAACAAGCTTCAAAGAAGGTGGAGAAAAAGCGTGTGAACTTGTTTAGAATTTGAGGACCTACATTAGAACTTTATAACTTTTTCTCATCTGTCATAATGAGGGTGATGATTCATGTTAATAATTCAACAGATATTCTATAAAAAATGCCAGGCTCTGGGAGAGATAATGAAATTTATTTTTTACAGAAACAAATATAGTGAAATGGAAGAAAAAAGGAAGTAAAGAAAGAAAGGTGGGAGGAGGGAAAGAGAAAGAGAAAGGCATCTGCTCTGGAGAATCTATTCTAGAAACCATTGTTTCTGTTACAAGTTGGGTGGTTGGGGCAGGTTGAAAGATTCCATATAAAGAAAATAGATATTCATAAGTGCTTTGATATCACTGAGTAAAATTTCATGTAGATTTAAGATCCTTTTATACAGCCGGAAATCCCCAGAGCAATAGACCAAACTGTTCTTCACTTGCATTAAAATAAGATACAGCTTCAGGATTCTGAATTTAGCAGCTGTGGTATATGTGTCTCTTGCCACACTCATAAGGTTGTTAATGTACAATAACATAGCAGATAGCTCATCCCTTCTATGGCTGGCTGCATTATTTATAATTAGCTAACTTCGTACCATCTTCATGTGTAGAAGGAGCAATAATTGGAACTATCCATTTTTAGTTCACAGGAAACAAGACTATCTTCAATTTTAATAGTGCCATTTACCTACCACCCTTTCTGCCGATGATTTGAATCGTTCAGTTGTAGCTCCTGTTTTATTTTAATGCACTCACATTTCTCCACTGTGAAAAGATACCTGTTCACAATGAATTAGCCCCAAAGCTCCTCTGAGGGTGCCGAGGCGAGTTGCTTCCCCAGAGCTTTGGCACAGACCCATGAGGCAGAAGGGAAAAGACGCAGCTGTACCTGAATTCATTCATCTGTTAAGTGAAAACGATCACATTGATGTTAAAAAAAATTATAGGCTGGAAGTTAAAATACTGGTCTGGCTGATATTGGTGTTCGTGCACTAATACCAGAATCACCTTGACCTCCCAGCATGGGACACTCCGTATCCAGAAATAGCCTTACTTACACACTTGGCTCTGAGAAATGGTCTCCATATTCACTGTATTTGAATATTCACTGCATATTCACACTAATTCCTAGGCTCCTCTCTGTAGAAACTGTAGAAAGACCTATAGTTGGGCCACTTTTTCCCCCATCTCCCCTCTCCTCTAAATGAGTACGGCACCTGTGAATCATCCATTTCTATCGGGAGCCATGGAAAAGAACGATCCAGACTTCACAGGTCAGAGGAGGACCCTCCTTTTGGAATGAATCTCAGAGGAGAAGACAGGCCTCTATGTGAGCCCAGCTGCTAAAGGTTCAACTCATTTCAAACACTAATGTAGTCCTTACAGAGGAGACTGAGTAGCACTCATGGCTCAAGTAGTTTAGAATAGAGTCCTAGAGTCAATCAGGTGAAATAGTAAGCCTAGTACCTACCATCTAAAGGGCTGAGGGTAGGGGACAAACACGGCATAGTGCTGCCTGGGTTAGGAAAGGCACAAATTATTTACAGAACAACTTAGGCATCTGAGCTGAGACTAGGACAGTGAAAGAAATTTAATAGAAACTTTTCCTAGAAGCTGGAGGTGGTTGGGTTAAGGACCCTGTGATGAAGGAATGCAGTAACACAGTTACTGGAGTGCCAGAGCAAAAGCAGGCTTGGCCATTTGGACTGGGCTAAAGATTCCCCAGGACAAAGTGAAAGGATGATGAACAGGCCAAGGCCACGTTTCATGTCTTAGCCAAATTATTTGAAATTCATTCTGCTAGCAATGGTCTACTCTTTCATTTTTACCAGGAAGTGACATAAGTAACACTCAGTTTAAAAAATTTTTAATACATCTTAAATATTACCAAAAGAGTATGGTATAGAAGGAGACTGAACATGTTCCTAATCCCTACTTAGGGTGGAACTGCACATTTGTGAAGCTTGATACTTCAGTTACTACTTGTGATAGGAGAGGTCAGACGTTGAGGGGACTCATGTCCAAGTGTAATCCCAGCTATCTGTGAGAAGTTCCACATGCCCCGTGCAACAGGAATCACAGCCTGCTCTGGGATTAACAAACCGGAATCGCACGCAGCGGGGCCCAAGGCACTGCCTCCTGCTCCTCTGCACGTCTTTACTGAAAGCCAGTTTTCATTTTTTTAACAAGAGGCTCCTTCCGCCTATCTCTCCCGTATCTTTCCCTAATTATACCGCTGCGGAAATTATTTTCACTCAATAAAGCTGATTAGTTTTTGTTGTTTCCCCCCTGACCTTTATGAGCATCTGGGCTACTGAAGTGGTTCTCATAAATTAATCCGGTTATTCTGATTTTGTCTTTCTAAATGACAGCCCCCAACTCTCTCCCCAAACACGCTCTCTTTGCCATAAAGGGCAACTCCTGTCATCTGCACCCACCCCGGCTTCTCCTATCATTTGCAATCAACCCCACATCCCCTCCCTGGCCCTCTTACAGTTGTCCTTTTCCTTTAACGAAAAGGTTTGAACTAACGCCGGCCGAGGGAGGTCTGGGCTAGCTTTCCTAAACTTCCCCTCTTCCAGGTCCGCTAGTCCGGAACGCACGGCAGCCCCTGCAGCCGGGAACTCTGGCGCCCCAACCTCCTCCCTTCGGAATCCCGCGGGCGCCGGCCCCGCCCGGGTCGCTCGCTCACTTCTCCCCCAAGGACCCGCCCATGTCCCCGCCCTCCGACCGCCTGCCCTCGCCTCCAGCTCTCGCCCTCCCCAGGCCCCGCCCCGTCTCCGCCCAAGCCCCGCCCCTCACCGTTCCCGCCCCGCCCCCGGCCCGCTGGTCCGCGTAGCGGTCTCTCGCCCTCCCCTGGCCGCGGAGCTGGCACTGAGGAGCTGCGGCTGCGGCGGCATCGCGGCCTGGGGACGCGGGGGCTCCGCTGGACACGGAGACCCGGAGAGCGCCCGCTGCCTGCGGATCTGCTTCCCGCCGTCCGTGGTTGCCCCCGCAAACATCTGGCGTTGTAGGGGGCGGGTGTGTCTGGGTGGTGCGGCGCGGGTCCTTGCGCGGCTGAGACCGAGCAGAGAGGGGGGTGTCGCCTGTTGGGGCGCGGGGGACGCCGCCAGGGCGCGGAGATCCCTGCGGGGCCCGCGGGGGCCTGGTTCCTGTGCAGAGCAGTTTTCTCGAACTCTCCACCCCAGCCTCTCCTGGGGCGCGTAGCCAGAAGACCCCGTCGGGATCAGGCTCAGGTAAGCGGACTTGGCCGTACAGGGGGTTTTCAACCCAAAACCACGGCCATAGGTCGGGAAGTGGGGAGCGGAGGACGAGGAAGCATGTTGGTAGGACACGAATGAAAAAATGCAACAGGCAGGGCGGATCAGGAAACTCCTAGCGTTAATGTTTCCTGCAGAGAGGAGACTTGTCCAAGACTGAAACTTGCTTAGGTTCCTCCAAACCGGGGACCGGCGAACGGGAGGCTGCTCCTAAGTCTGGGTCTGAGCTCCCTCTGGCGGCGCCTCTGACGGACGTTTAGAGGAGGCTACAGGTGAGAGGTTGGATGGAGCTGCTGCTCCTCTGCCCCGACACATGGTCGTGATTTCTCTTCTGAAACGAGTGACTAGTCTCAGTAGTTGTCATTACGAACATGCTGTCTGATCCTAAGAAAGCCAGACCTTCAACCGGAGTAAAAAGAAAGGTCCTTTCCGCTTTACTTTTTTTGTTCCTGAGTCTTTTGTAACATGAAATAAGAAATACATTTGAACTGCATTTGAATCAAAATATTTTTAAGTGACTAACACAAGCCACTATTAAAATATAAATATTGTCAGGAGATTTACATCATGTAGTCGTATGCCATCTGCTAACATTCATTGAGATTCAGATATGTGCATTGAAAACTATCAGACAACAATCATTTGAGCTAATTTCGATTGTATGTAATGTCAGATTTTATTGTGATTCTAAAATTCTACAGAGCTTGTAGACTATTTCAGTCCTTGGTATATGTGCACTGCCAGCATACCTGTAGCCTCAGAGAATTTCTTTGTTCTGTTTTTTCCCCCCCAGAAAGGAGTGTCATGAAAAAGGAGCAGAAAGGAGACATCACTGTTGGTGAAAGGGGAGTTTTCTTTCCCAGCTGGTGGTTACTTCATGATTGGAAGAGAAATAACTAGGTGGCTGCAGAGATTAGATTTTTATAGTTGTACAGATGAAGCTGATAGAAGACAGCAAGAAAATGCTTTCTGTGTCCTAATAGGCTGATGAGTAAGCCTGCAAAAGACAGATTTGAAATGAGGGCAGGCGTTTTGTTTTCTTTTTTTTCAAACCAAGTAGGACTTTGAACACTTGTTGAGGATGTTTTTCTCTCAAAAATGGAAGAAGAAAACATTTATGAAGCAAGAAGTATAAAAATCAGAGAGGAGTCCAAATGCATTCACTCCATGAATGTCAGACCTTCCTCATCTTTTCTGGCAAACACACATAAATGCATCAGCCATAGTGGCTTTGTTTATGCTAGGAATGACCTCATTTTGAATGAGTGATTTTGTGAATTTTGGAGTGATTTTTCTCTTTTTTACAATGTGTATTTTGACTCTTCATGTTGAAAAGATTTATTTAAAGGAAGTAAAGCTGAATCCATAATATTTTTTAACTGTACTACTGTAGCCTGTGCGTTATGGAGAGATTAGATACCGTACAGTTCCCTGAAGTTTTACTGGAAGCAAAGCTGCGCCAGGGACACAGAGACACAGTGTAAGTTTTCTCCTCTTGGCAACTGCACTTGATTAGAATGAGTTGAATGTCAGCAGCATTTCTCAGCCTATAGGATCTGCATTCTTTGTTTTATCAAGGCTTTAATGTATGTTTTGTAATTAGCAGATGGGAGACACATTGGGCACTGCGTTTGAGGTGTACGCCTAAAGAGAGGAGCACCCCCATGGATCATGGCGTTAATGTTTACAGGACATTTCCTATTCTTAGCATTATTGATGTTTGGTTTTCCTACTTTTGAGGAATCTGTTAGCAATTACTCTGAATGGGTAGTTTTCACAGACGATGAAGAGCAGTTTAAAACCCAGAAAGTACAAGATTTCAGACCTAACCAAAAGCTGAAGAAAAACATGCTTCATCCAAGTTTATATTTTGATGCTGGAGACATCCAAGTAATGAGACAACACTCTCACACAAGCCATTTGCATCTTTTCAGAGCTATCAGAAGCGCAGTGACAGTTATGCTGTCCAACCCGACATACTACCTACCTCCACCCAAGCACGCTGATTTTGCTGCCAAGTGGAATGAAATTTATGGTAACAATCTGCCTCCTTTAGCATTGTACTGTTTGTTATGCCCAGAAGACAAAGTTGCCTTTGAATTTGTCTTGGAATATATGGACAGGATGGTGGGCTACAAAGACTGGCTAGTTGAAAATGCCCCAGGGGATGAGGTTCCAATTGGCCATTCCTTAACAGGTTTTGCCACTGCCTTTGACTTTTTATATAACTTATTAGATCATCATCGAAGACAAAAATACCTGGAAAAAATATGGATTATTACTGAGGAAATGTACGAGTACTCTAAAATCCGCCCCTGGGGGAAACAGCTTCTCCATAACCACCAAGCAACCAATATGATAGCATTACTCACAGGGGCCTTGGTGACTGGGGTAGACAAAGAATCTAAAGCAAATATATGGAAACAGGTGGTAGTAGACGTGATGGAAAAGACAATGTTTCTATTGAATCATATTGTTGATGGGTCTTTGGATGAAGGTGTGGCCTATGGAAGCTACACGGCTAAGTCAGTCACACAGTACGTTTTTCTGGCCCAGCGACATTTTAATATCAATAACTTTGAGAATAACTGGTTAAAGATGCACTTTTGGTTTTATTATGCCACTCTTCTACCAGGCTTTCAAAGAACTGTGGGTATAGCAGATTCCAATTATAATTGGTTTTATGGTCCAGAGAGCCAACTAGTTTTCTTGGATAAGTTCATCTTAAAGAATGGAGCTGGAAATTGGTTGGCTCAGCAAATTAGAAAGCACCGGCCTAAAGACGGACCCATGGTTCCTTCAACTGCACAGAGATGGAGCACTCTTCACACTGAATTTATCTGGTATGATCCCCAGCTCACCCCGCAGCCTCCTGCTGAATATGGCACTGCAAAGCTGTACACATTCCCTAACTGGGGTGTTGTCACTTACGGGGCAGGGCTGCCAAACACTCAGACCAATACCTTTGTGTCTTTTAAATCTGGGAAGCTAGGTGGACGAGCTGTGTATGACATAGTTCACTTTCAGCCATACTCCTGGATTGATGGGTGGAGAAGCTTTAACCCAGGACACGAACATCCAGATCAGAACTCATTTACTTTTGCCCCCAATGGGCAAGTGTTTGTGTCTGAAGCTCTCTATGGACCCAAGTTGAGCCACCTCAACAATGTACTGGTGTTTGCTCCGTCACCCTCCAGCCAATGTAATAAGCCTTGGGAAGGTCAACTGGGAGAATGTGCACAGTGGCTTAAGTGGACCAGTGAGGAAGTTGGTGACGCAGCGGGGGAAATCATCACTGCCTCACAACATGGGGAAATGATGTTTGTAAGTGGGGAAGCAGCATCTGCTTATTCTGCATCAATGAGACTAAAAAGCGTGTACCGTGCTTTGTTGCTCTTAAATTCTCAAACTCTGCTTGTTGTTGATCACATCGAGAGACAAGAAGATTCCCCAATAAATTCTGTCAGTGCCTTCTTTCATAATCTGGATATCGATTTTAAATACATCCCGTATAGGTTTATGAATAGGTATAATGGTGCCATGATGGACGTGTGGGATGCACACTACAAAATGTTTTGGTTTGATCACCATGGCAATAGTCCCATGGCCAGTATACAGGAAGCAGAGCAAGCTGCTGAATTCAAGAAACGATGGACTCAGTTCGTTAATGTTACATTTCAGATGGAATCCACAATCACAAGAATTGCGTATATCTTTTATGGGCCCTATGTCAATGTTTCCAGCTGCAGATTCATTGATAATTCTAAATCTGGGCTTCAGATTTCTCTCAATGTCAATAATACTGAATATGTTGTTTCCATTGTAACTGATTACCTTAATCTGAAAACAAGATTCAATTACCTGGGATTTGGTGGTTTTGCCAATGTGGCTGATCAGGGCCAAATAACTCGATTTGGTTTGGGTGCTCAGGCAATAGTAAAGCCTGTCAGACAGGATAGAGTCATTTTCCCATTTGGATTTAAATTTAATATAGCAGTTGGATTAATTTTGTGCATTAGCCTGGTGATTTTAACTTTCCAATGGCGATTTTACCTTTCTTTTAGAAAGTTAATGCGATGGATACTAATACTTGTTGTTGTCTTATGGTTTATTGAGCTGCTGGATGTGTGGAGCACTTGCACTCAGCCCATCTGTGCCAAATGGGCGAGGACAGAAACCACAGCAAGCAAGAAGGCTTTGTCTTCAGAAGGGCACCAGGGAGATCTTCCCGATGTTGTTATTACCTCGCTTCCTGGTTCAGGAGCTGAAATTCTCAAACAACTTTTTTTCAACAGTAGTGATTTTCTCTACATCAGGGTTCCTACAGCTTACATTGATATCCCTGAGACTGAGTTTGAAATTGACTCGTTTGTAGATGCCTGTGAATGGAAGGTGTCAGATGTCCACAGTGGGCATTTTCGCTTACTCCGAGGCTGGTTGCAGTCTTTAGTCCAGGACACAAAACTGCATTTGCAAAATATCCACCTCCATGAACCCAGTAGGAGTAAACTGGCCCAATATTTTACAATGAATAAGGACAAAAAACGAAAGTTGAGAAGGAGAGAGTCTTTGCCAGAACAAAGAAATAGAATGAAAGGCGCCTTTGATAGAGACGCTGAATATATTAGGGCTTTGAGGAGACACCTGGTCTATTACCCAAGTGCACGTCCTGTGCTCAGTTTGAGCAGTGGGAGCTGGACCTTAAAGCTTCATTTTTTCCAGGAAGTGTTAGGGACTTCCATGAGGGCATTGTATATAGTAAGAGACCCTCGGTCGTGGATTTATTCAATGCTGTACAGTAGTAAGCCAAGTCTTTACTCTTTGAAGAATGTACCAGAGCACCTAGCAAAATTGTTTAAAATAGAAGGAGAAGGAAAATGTAACTTAAATTCAGGCTATGCTTTCGAGTATGAATCATTGAGGAAAGAATTATCAAAATCCAAATCAGATGCAGTCTCCCTGTTGTCTCATTTGTGGCTGGCAAACACGGCAGCAGCACTGAGAATAAACACAGACTTGTTGCCTTCCAGCTACCAGCTGGTCAAGTTTGAAGATATTGTACATTTTCCCCAGAAAACCACTGAAAGGATTTTTGCCTTTCTTGGAATTCCGTTGTCTCCTGCTAGTTTAAACCAAATATTGTTTGCCACTTCCACAAACCTTTTTTACCTTCCTTATGAAGGGGAAATATCACCCAGTAATATTAATGTTTGGAAACAAAATTTGCCTAGAGATGAAATTAAACTGATTGAAAACATCTGTTGGACACTGATGGATCGTCTAGGATATCCAAAGTTTATGGAATAAATGCTGCAGGTCAGCAGAAATTTGCACTAATACTTCCCAACCTACTTTGTGGACATGGATTAGAAGAGTTTGTTTATTCTTGTACTGTGTGTGTGTGTGTGTGTGTGTGTGTGTGTGCGCGCGCGCGCAGTCTGTTATTTGCACAGAGAGATTATTTTAAAAATTGGCACCATATTTGGCCTAGCAGGATTTATTTTTGTGTCATCATTTTCTTTGCCTTGTTTCTAAATTTTTTTCTGCCAAAATGTTTCTGCTACACAGGTATAGATGAAGTCATGTCTTGAAGGTCAGGGGCGATGGGATGATTGTAAAGGTTTTTGTGTGACTTCTTCATCCATAGCTGTGCTAATCTATCTTGGGACCTCAGACACTGCTAAAGGCCTTGGAATTCCTGCTTTCCCCAAGCATCTTTTGCTTTCAAGATGGAATAAAAAGTTCCTTATCTTTTTGAAAAGGTCTTCTAACACACTTACCTTGCACAAAGAAAAAGAATTTCTTTTACCGTTTGTAACGTTCAGTGATATCACTGGGGAAATGTGAAAGCTCCTATCAGAATTATAGGATTTCTTCTGCACAATCTGTACAATGGAAGTACAGACTCAATATGCTTTCTTTCTTGAGGTCAGAAACACTGACCCGAAAAGCCTACTTAAAGTTTCTTATTTAAAAATAATAAGGAATAAATATCTGAACAATCTGAGCATCAAGGGCTGATAGGTTATTTTTGACATGTTTGTTTTAAATTCTTTCTTTTTTGCCTCCCTGAAGCTACAGCTGTTCACCATCTTACCACTGCCATCTATCCTTTCTATGACTGTCAAGCAAAAAAATCAGTAGTTACTAATTGCTCAACCCCCAATATTTGTGGGGATTTTCCCCCACATGATTAATTTTTCATTAAAGACTAAAACAGACTTAGAATCAAATTTATTTTTGTGGAATTAACACTGTATGACTCAAAGAAAGCAGTGTGACTGTTGCCAGTGCTTTTTTAGACTAGAAACAGAATTGGAAAACTGCCTGATTTATCTTGCATCCCTTTGAATGAGTGTACAGACTGCCAGTGTCTGAAAAAGTTAAAAGCAAATGGGAGATGATGTCAGAGGCATCTGTTTCCTTTACCATCTGCATCTTATTATAAATGTAGCCGTCATAAAATGTAGCTTATTTTATTTTGGTAGGCTCTGAAATCAAAATGCTGTGCCATCGTAAGCCAACGGAGTAATTACAATGTACTGGATGAAAACTATTAGGCAGTACGGAGACCTGATGAAAATCTCTATAAAGATTGCAGTCTTCTTGATGTTTCAAACTGTAGTTCCCCTAAGCTCTCTAACACTCGGGAGTCTGTCATTCTGACCTAGATAAAAGTGGTTCTTTCTCAGTGGTTTGTTATTATGTCAAAATGTGCTTCCAGGGTGATAAAGCTGCGGATTTGTTCCATTCCAGCAAAACTGAAGTTGGCTGTCATTTTTCTTCCATGACGGTGTGAGTGGAGATTGCTACCCCTCCCCCATGTTCACCTCTCATAGCTCTCAGGAGCTTTTCTCCATCATGTCAGAACGCATGAAAATCATGTGGCTGTCAGTTGAAAGGGCACTGAAGACCTGAGTCCACACGACTTTTCTCAAGGGAGATTATTCTCCCTATCTCAGGGTTGTCAGTGAGCATGTCAGTGCTACATGGGTGATAACAATATTTCCTTTACTGGTCAGGGTCTCACTGTTTACTTTCAATTCTCGGGATGTGTGGCCTTGAATTAGATCAAATGAAAAGGTTCTAGATTGGAAGCCATGCTTGGTCAGTCTGATCGTGGTAAGAATTAAAAATATGTGCAGGTAACAAGAAAGCAGAAGCTACTGCTGAATTTTAACATGATACAGAAATGCCCCGTGGTCAGGGAGAACCAAGTAGAGTATGCGGAGGGGTGGGGGGTGGAGGGTGAGACGCAGAATGTGAGAAAGATAGTGATTGATTCTGGGAATGATTATGAAAGGATGTTATGGATCGCAGAAGATAGGCTTGAGGCTTCCCCAAATTTTCTTCTCAGTGTTTCCTAACATTCACGCACATATAGTAATAAAGTTGTATTTACCTGTCTCTATATAAACCTGTCCCACTCTAAGGAAGAATTTCAGACAGGAGCCCTATTATGTAGTTAATTCTAAAATAGGAAGTTTACCGGAGAACACTTCTCTATATAGATTTCCTTGTGAGGAATATTAGGTATGGGTGAGGGGGAGCGACATAAGCATATGTAAGATCTTGTCTGAGACCACCTGCCTTGTAATAGGAACACATAAGAGAAATGATTGTCTCCCATTCCCAGAGTGATCTTGGAGAAATCCAAATAACCTCTACCCTTACTTTTGTTCTGTCTCATCTTGAAAATAACTAAAGGATGGATTATCACTACCTAACACTTCCAGAAGAAGTATTTATAAAATGTTCTACCTATAAAATCAATCTTTTTTAAAAAAAATTAACTTCCTCAAACTCAGCCCCAATTGAGATAAAACTATTTATTTAAAAATAAGCTTATTATTATTCTAGAGTGCAGTGGCATCGTTAGAGCTCATAGCAACCTCAAACTCCTGGGCTCGAGTAATCCTGTCTCAGCCTCCTGCGCACCTGAAACTGTTGGTGCATGCCACCACGTCTGGCTAATTTTTCTATTTTTTTGTAGAGATAGAAGCTGACTCTTGCTCAGTCTGGTCTCCGACTCCTGGCCTCAAGTGATTCTCCCACTTCAGCCTCCCAAAGTGCTGGAATTACAGACATGAGCTACCATGCCCAGCCAAGGATTAAAATTTTAAAAGGATGTATTAATCTTGCTGATTAAAAAGTAAAATCAATAAATATAATGAAAAGCTGGTTTTCAAAAATTTCAAACAATACAGTTGTACACAGGATCAAATAGGCCATATTTAGATGCGAATTTACTGTAATGAATGTCTGGACAAGACAGGAAAACAGAATCTGTTGAGGAGAAGGAAGGCAAATCTATGGATTCCTTATTTTTGTAGAATTAAAGCCAATAACATTTGCTAATTTTTAGACAAAGAAAAATTAATTCCTTAAAAGAATGGGACAATTCTCATTTATGTCAAATTCTAAGGAATGGCAGAGGAACTGCCACATTGCCTTCTGCAAATTTGTATAAAGAAGAATCCTCTCCTCCAACACAAACACTTGTCTTAAAAATTTCCTTTTCATGAAAATGTTTCTCTTACTCCAATTTTGGTTGGTATCATTGATCAGCAGTGATATTTGTACATCACCAAACATGCTAGACCTTCTTGATAAACAAAGCATATTGCCTTTAATTTATAAGTGTATAAACATCAGTGATAATCCTTAAATTGCTATGTTGCTTGTTTTGATTAAGTGATCATAAATACAACTTTTCATTGATTAGGAAAAAATGGATGTAGAAGGCCATACATTATAACACCACTTCCCAAGGTAACGGTACCTAACATCCTAATACACATCAAGACATTTCATACGTAGACTATTTACTGCATATGTAAATTTTGACAAAATTCTAATGCGTGTGACTAATCATTATTTCACTTCATTTTGGCAAAAAAACTCTAGATACAGTAGAACCTCCATAGTTGACCACCTCCCTGCATTGACCACATCCTGAAGTTCAGCTAATTTTCATAGACGGGACGTGCATCGCATGGATGAATCAGTACATTAGGCCTAGCTCCTGTGGTGACCAGTTTGTTACAGATCCTAGGGCATAAACATGACAGAGGTTCCACTATAATTTTTAAGACTCAAATAATTGAACTTTTTCACAGAGTATAGACACTTCAAACAATAGATTGTAACATTCTTAAACTTGAGTTAGTTGAGCTACCATTTACATGGGCTTATGTTGTATTACTCCAAGTAACACATGCATGTTTAATTGATTATTTCTAAAGATAGACTCAGCTAAGTTTAACAAAACGTGAAGTATTTTGATTGCTTTTATTTCACATCTTATCCAGTTATTCAAAAAAGAAAAAGATAGTGTGAAGATTATAAACTAGTTTGTGAGACCTATATGTACAGTAAGATTCCTCTGTTGATAACGAAAATAAAAAACTAAAAGCAACTTGGCTATGATTGGGATAATTTTGCCATATCCCTTTTTTTTTTTTTTTTTTTTTTTTTTTTTTAGGGCTTTGGGTCATGGTGTTAGGATTTTTTATGGATCCAGGGGAGCAGAAGTTGGAAGCTGATGGACAGGTTAAATACTGATAACCAGTCCCACAATTTCAGCTGCTAAACTTGGGCACCGCTCACTCATGTCAGGCAATTCTTGTCTCTGTTCCTGTAACTTAGTTTCACGTCCTGACTCTGAAGCTTTCTAATGACCAGATATATCTATACTAATAACCGGTGTACTCTGGTAAATTGCTTTATTTAGTCTTTATATGGCTGAAAAGAAGAAACTTCTAGCAGATTTCTTTAGGCATTCTAAGTAGGTAAGAGAAGACACTTTTTTTTTTTTTAGTAGGATAAGGATCTATCCATTATGAATTAATCATTTATTTTCTACATTTTTAATCATAAGATATATATATATATATATATATATATATATATATATATATATATTCCACAAAATGGAACATCCTGAACCCAAAGACAGTACAAGTTGAGTGTTATGTCCCTTATTTCTAAAGAACATTCTAGGCTCTAATATCTAATTTCTATACGTAGGTAAATTCCAGGTGGTTTAAAAAATTAAGTACAGGGGAAATATTTGAAGGCAAAATGATAAAATGTCTGAGAGTTGCTTAAACATTCCACAAAATAAAAGTGGAAAATAGGAAGATAGATGAATCATAAGATTTTTGTGTATCTCTTTACAATCCTTAGAACAACCCTTATAGCTATTTTTTTATATGTAAGTGTGTGTCATAGCACATCCCATCGATAAGTAGGTCTTTCAAAATAAATTTAGGGTTATCCACGAGTGCAAAAGAGATCAAGCCATTGACACTCACCTGCAATTTCTACCTGCTCAACTACCCCCAGCACATTTATAACAAAGATATTTGGTTCACAGTTGAATATCTAAGTCTACCCTGAAGACAGAAGAATGCCTGGGTGTGGTTTGACTGATAATGAGTGAGCCTCATTGGAAGTAATGGCAGCAGAAAAGGTAACTCAGTGTATTTAACTCAGCCTCCAGCAGGCTCTTCTCTCTCTTCCCTCCCTGAGTGTGTCTAGGCCTGGAGTGCCAGGCTGCTCTCAATCCTGGAAATGCAATGGGGAACAAAGCCTGCCCTCAGTGTCACTGCTAAAAGAGCAATATAGACTCTCCCTTTCCTGCATGAAAATCCCGCATCCCTCTACAAACAAGATGAGTGCTAAGCTCATCTTATTCATCACATGATGACCCCAACCCTTTACTACCTAAGGCAAAAGATTTCTGCTCATTTTTATTGATATTTGTTTATTTTTTAAATTATACATTCATTTATTTATTCCTTTAATTCATCCCAAAAGATTAAATTTGCTGTTGATTTGTTCAAATTACTTGTGTTTAAAATATAGCTATTTTAACTTTGTTGAACTGTTTTCATTTGATGCCTTAAGGCAATATTTCACAAAACATTGGAGGGAGATTTATTTCTATGTATAAAAACAAATGATAGAACCAAGAAATGACAAAATTGCTTTCAATAGATGCTGTTTATAAGACAGGTGCATTAAAAAAGCCCAGCTAATCAAAGTTAACACCATGCCAACAAAATAGATGATTTTTATGTTCATTTTAAACATTAGCCTGAGCCCCCTGGCTAATTCAGTGCTAACTGGAGCACCCCATGGTTACAGCTGACCGCTGTGTACCAACTAACTTGTGGTTATTTCTCTCTAGATTTATCAAAGAAAACTGAGATGGACACACATGCAGCTGTTGCTTTCTCTTTTTCTCAAGAATAACTGTAAAACTATCTAAAATATTGCATCGTTGAACACATGAATAGAAAGATCAGAGTTTGTGTATGCCTATAAAATTTGACACAATTCCAGTACCTTAAGAGATATTTGAGATTTTCTCTATCTGAAGGGTTTTACTGGTGGGTTTTGCACCCGTCTTCATTTTACCCTTCCCCCATTTCCTTCCTTTATTTGAAGGGAGACATTTCTATTAAATAGATTACCTATTTATCAAGTTTATATACTATATAAGCTTTGGAATTAGAAATGCGTACAAATGTCCTGGGTCATTATCTGCTAGCTCTGAGATCGTCGGCAAGCTTCTTAATTTTAGATGGCAAGCTTCTTAATTTTAGATCTCTAGTCTTTGATACGAATCTTCCTCAAAGTTGATGCAAGGATTAAGTGTGAAAACTAACAGGACAGTATTTATTTCCTCTTTGTGACCACCTCCAGTTCTCTGGTCTTACTGACTTGGGGGGCAGGGTAGCAGAGTATGTTACTTCAATTCTGTTACTGTATGTGCCCAAAGAGAAGGCACAATCGTATGTAATGTGATGTATTTTTCTGGTAAGAAAATGTTTTCAGTCAATATGACTATATGTAGTTAAGATATGTAGACAAAATAATCAGACATTACTTTAGTATTTAATATATTAATTAAGCTTCCCCAATCTGTAAATTAATAGTTACACAATTAATATGTTAATTTAAAAATACTGCTTTTTCACGCTCATAGTTTAAAAAATAATTTTATTCGAACTTTGTTTACGTCAACATCTTTTGTTTCTAGAGCTTTTTTTTTTTTTACTTTCAGAGTATAGTTTATTTACTTCTGGAATTTATGGAACTGTGGAACTTTCTGAATTAATCTTTGATGCCATTATTCAATTTCATTTTATGTCATAAGTGGCTATTTGCATAACATTAGGCATAACTTCATTGTCACACCTTCATGTGGTAGGTATTTGTTATCTTCTCAATTATTAATTAATTGTATTTTTTCTACCTTAATTTTCCCACTTATTAAGTATGCATATGAGTATATGTGAACATTGTATTTACTCCACTGGGTATGATGATGGGATAAGTGGAAACCAGTTGGAGGAAGTGTATTCATATTACACATTAATGTTCATGTATATGTTATTACTTACCTTAAAATTATCTAATACATCTATAATCAAGTTTTGTTAATTCACACGTCATTCACACATATTCTTTTGGTTGATGTAAAATTCCATAGTACCTCATCTTCTGGTTGGTGCTTTTTAAGTTTGGATGCTTTCTTTCTCCTATGGCTGTTGATTGGCACCCAGGAACAAATTCTGGTGCCTGTAGATTATAGGGGGGAGAGTGAGAGAGTTTGTTCCCCTGCCATAGGACCAGTTGTTGCTATAGTGCTATGATAGTAGGGCACACACCCCAGTTGTGAAGACTCCTTCTCTTTTCTTGGATATTTCTGTTCACACCCTTGTATTGGTGATCTGTAGACAATTAGAAACCATTATTGCACTCACACTTGTATAAGCCAATTCTACTGCCACTACATATTGAATTGGAGGTATTTGAGTGTGCAAAATGGATTGTATTAATGTGTTGACAATGAAAGGTGCACTGACACTGGCAGGGAAGTTGGATCCTCACCACTATATTATTGATAATTTGCTGTGGTCAGATCTTGGATTCAGATTTAGAATTCATACACTCACACATTATGCAATATGCTACAAAGTATATGTAATATAAAAGATGGTTTTAAAAAAAACAACATTAATGTACCCACCCAATAACCCTAAGAAATGCACAATTAATACTAGTAGTTGAGCTATCCACCAGACCTACCATGCTCACATACTCTGCTTCTCCCAAACTTCCCAGAGATAACGTGTCTTGGATATTGTGTTTACCACTTCCTTGATTTTCTTTATAGCTCCATCATCTCTGTCTTAATCAACATATTGTATAATTCTACATGTTTTTAAACTTTATTTAAATAGTAATGTGCTGCATATATTCTCTTACAACTTGTTTTTCTTTGTTCACAATTTTCTTTTTCTAATGCATATGATGTTTGTAGGTGGAGGTCACATAGTTCCACCATGTTTCAGAGTATGCCATTGTGTGAACATATCATACATTATTTATCTTTTGGCTTGTTGATGGATTTGGAGGATAGTTCTAACTTTTGTTGACTTGAGCATGTTCTATTAAAATTCTTAAATATCTTCTATAATGTACATGTACAAGAATTATTATATGTGCAATAATGTTTTGGTTTGTACCCAGAATATTCCCACCCATACACAACCCACTTCATCTTCCTTTCTAGAATATATGTCTAGGGCTGAAATGTTCAGGGTTAATATGATATAAACATCATCAACTATTCTAGGTAATGCCAAATTATCTTCCACATTGTTTGTATAAATCAAAACTTCAGTTAATACAAAAGAGTTTCTGTTGCTCTAGATTTTTTCCCCCGGACTGGATATTTTTGGACTTTTCAATATTTTTCTGTCTAGTGGGATACAGAATGTCACATTTTGGTTTTCACTGATATCCCTCTGATAACTGCCTTAGAGCATACAAGCACAAGTGCACATGCATATGTGTACACACATATCTCCCCACCAACACAGTAGTCTTCATCTTTGCCATTTGTGTTTCTTCTGTGAAATGAAATTTGGGTCACATCTTTTACCCCTTTTTCTTTGAGTTAAATGTTTTGTTGGTTCATTCATGTTTGTCTGATATTATAAATACTAATCCTTTTTGGTTATATATATTGTGGATGAGTTTTGGCATTTATGACCTTTGTGATTATCTGTAGATACTCAGATGTTCTTAATTTCAAGGTAATCGAATATTATTATTATTTATACAAGTACAAATATTTTCTAAGAATCTTTCTCTAGGTGTTGTTCCTAAAAATACTCCCTCATATTTTCTTTCAGCACTTTATTTTTTTAAATAGATGTCTATTGCTGTCTGACCACATTACCATAAACTTAGTGGCTTAAAAACTACATGCCTTTATAGTCTCACAAATTTGTGGTTCATGAACAAGCCACAGCTTAGTTGGTCTTGTGCTTTAGTGTTGTTCACTAGGCTGTGATTATGCTGTTGGCAAAGGTAGCAATCTCATCTGAGACTCAACTGGGGAAGAATATGTTTCCAAGCTTACATGGTTTTTGACAGGATTTAGTTCCATGTAGGTTGTTGGACCAAAAGTCTAAATGTTTTTATGGCTGATGCCTGGAGACCACCTCAGTAGCTTATGTGTTGCCCTCCCCATAATAGCAACTCACATCCTTAAAGCCAGGAAGAGAGAAATTCTGCTAACAATTTACTGTAATTACAAAAGTGACACCCATTATCATCACAGTATTCTGTTCATTACAAGTGAGTCACAAACCCCACCCACACACAAGAGGAAGAGATTACACAAGAGATTAAATAACAGGAGATGAAAATAATTGGAGGCCATTTTGAAATTCACCTGCCACGGATTTTCAGTTTCATATTTAAATATTTGAGCTATTTCATATTAATGGTTGTGTCTGTATGAGTTTTTTTTTTTTTTTTTTTTTTTTTTTTTTTTAATTTTTTTATAAACAATTTTAAAAAA
>CAUYPK010171609.1:0-75522 GCA_963574355.1 Loris lydekkerianus | reverse complement strand
GAAGTTCACTGTGAAGTGAATTCAGAAAGCTTGAAGTTCTCTGTGACGGGAATTCAGACAGCTTGAAGTTCACTGTGACGGGAATTCAGACAGCTTGAAGTTCACTGTGACGGGAATTCAGACAGCTTGAAGTTCACTGTGAAGTGAGTTGCCTTTTTTATTTCACTTAACTGAGTTCAAACTCCAATCTCAAAGATATAGCTGGTAAGGTAGACATGCCCTTTGTAAGCCCAGAGCCTGTAAGTCTGTCAAGAATTGTGGACATTAGATAGCGATAATGTGTGATGAGTGTGTTGAGTGTATTTGAAAAGGAAGATAGAGGGTATTGTTCTGGTTTTTCAAAAGAAGCCTGTGTTTTTCTTTTCTTGATAGTGCTACTGTAAATAACCTCCAGGCAAAAGTGGATGCATTGGAAAAATCTAACACTAAACTGACAGAGGAGGTAAGTATTTTGGAAATTCTTTGATTGACTGACAAAGTTTAGTAATGGACCTGAGCAGAACCAGAAATTTCTGTGCAAGCCTGAAGGACTTGGCGTCCGACGGCTGCTGCAATGGGTGAGTCCTTGTTCTGCACTGAATGGCCAGTCAGCCTGATGCAGGACATCCGTCACTGCACTGGAGGCACATGGGCAAGGTGCCGGCTGGTTAAACATCTTGGTTTCTTTTGAGTGAGTTTTTGTCTGGGCTAGCCTAAAGCCAATGTTTAGCATCTAGCAGGATGCTTGTCATTTATTCATTCAAAAAAATGTTTTGGGTACTATGTAAGAGTAGACAGAGATGGTATGTGCCAGGCCTGATCTGTGTGTTCCAGGTTGGCAGACTTCTCACCCCCTACATCCTTGTTTTTTCCTTGGGACAATGAGACAGATGAGATGAGGAGCATAGTGATCCTGCCTATTGAGATGTACAGCCTGTGAGCCAGCCAGGCTCCCTGACAGTCCCCTGACCATCGTGCCCGGTTCTCTCCCGGGAGGATGGCAGCATTTGCCTCTGCTTCCCTTTTAACTTCGTAATTCTCTGAAGAGCAGATAAAAATAGACATGTATGTGAAAATTCCCTAGCAGAAAAAAAATCTCCTGTTTTACTTCTGATTAACAAAAACCAAAGGATAAGCTACAGGGATGTTTTCATTAAATGGCATTAAATGTTTCTTTGAAAGATATTAAATAAAATTATCCAGGTGGCAAAGAGTTTATCTTCGTTATTTCTAATCGTAATGATCCTATTACATACAGTGAAATAATTTGGTTTAAATGAAACCAAATTAAAACACTGGTTAGAAAAGTGCTATTTGACCATTTTTCTTCAGAATGAGCATTTTCATTATTATAATTTTTAAATGCCTCTCTTATTACTCAGCTCTGTGGACTTCATTTTTGGATGAAAACTCTTAAATTTTACATACATATTAAAGTTTTTAAATTTTAGTTTATGGATATGATACTCAGAACATCGTGCCACTGGCTTTTGGAGTGTTCAGCACAGAAACGTCCTGCCAGGTGTGTGGCCACTCGCTGAGCTCTGGGCTGGGTTCCTCGGGTTCATGACGTACCTCTGACACTTGTGAGCTTTCTAGTCCTGGGCCAACTACTCGAGCCTCTATTCTTTCCTTTATTCCAGGGGTCCTCAGACTTTTTAAACAGGGGGCCAGTTCACTGTCCCTCAGACCATTGGAGGGCTGGACTATAGTTTAAAAAAAAAAACAAACTATGAACAAATTCCTATGTACACTGCACATATCTTATTTCAAAGTAAAAACAAAACAAAAAAAGAACAAATACAATATTTAAAATGAAGAACAAGTAAAGTTAAATCAATAAACTTACCAGTTTTTCAATGGGAACTATGGGGCTGCTTTTGGCTAATGAGATGGTCAATGTCCAGTTCCATATTTGTCAATGCTGGTTGTAACAAGTGATGCTAGTGTGCATCAGTTAGTCTAGATCTGGTTGGAGATTTCAGATGTTTCATTCTGGAAAAAGTCTGTTCACAGACATAAGTGCTGCCAAAGATGGTTGCCACTTTGAGTGCATGGTTCTTGAGATTAGGATATGTCTCAGAGGGGAGAGATGCATAGAAATTAGGAAGGCTGCTTGACTTGAATGTGTCTTTCAGAGAGTCACAATTCTGCAGTTCAGTCAGTTCCATTTAGTAAATTGTATTCACATGTTTAATGTCAATAGAAAATGGGTTACAGAAAAGCTGTATGTACTGTTTATGGAGATGAAGCTCTTTAAATCTAAATTGGAAATCCTTTTGCAACTTTGCAGTGAATCCACACATGTTTTATTTGGGAATGCAACCAATGGATTTTTCGGTAACAGATTTTGAGTTGTGGGGAGATGGCAGATTTTTTCCTCCTTCACTTGTTTGATCAGGAGGCCTAATTTCACTTCAAATGCTTTCACATGTGATTGCATATCACAGATGAGCGTCCCCTTTCCTTGAAGTTGCACATTGAAACTGTTGAGTGGCTCTGTTACATCTGTCAGAAAGGCAAGGTGCCATTTCCATTCTGCATCATTGAGCTCTGGTACTTCTTTGTTTTTTGAAAGCAGAAAAGCTGTAACCTGTGGAAGTAAGTCATAGAAATGTTTCAAAACTCTCCCTCGACTCAGCCAATGGACTTCTGTGTGGTACGGAACATCTTCACAGGCAACATTTAAACTCAGACAGAAATGTCTGAAATGGTCTGTGGTTTAGTACATTACCTCTAATGAAGTTAACACAAGATACTACAGTTTTCATAACAGAGTCCCACTTCATTGATTTACTACACAGCACTTGTTGGTGGATGAGGCAGTGTATGGCTATTCGATGAGAATGGTTATGTTTGTCCATCTCTTGGTTAACACGAGCAATTACTCCTTTCTTAGACCCCTTCATGCTAGGAGCACCATCAGTTGCCACACTGGCTAGTTTTGCCCAGTCCAGCTCCAAACTAGTCACAGTTTGGCAAACCTTTTCATAGATATCGTGTCCTGTAGTTGTTCCTTTGATGCTTTTCAGTGCAGCATGCTCTTCTGTGACTTCAATATAGTCATTTGTCCCACGAATAAAAATTAGAAGTTGTGCAGAATCACGAATATCATTACTTTCATTGAGTGCCAAGGAAAAATAGAAAAGTTTCTTTGCAGAGTTTGAAAATGCTGATGCAAATTGTCTCCCATTTCTTCAATCCTTCATGTAATTGAGGGTCCTGAAAGACTCACTGTACTAAATAAATTGGCCTTCTCTGGACACATCCCTTTGGTAACAGAAAGAAGGCATTCTTTAACAAATTCTCCCTTCACGAATGGTCTGCCAGTGCATGCTATTAACTTGGCAACTTGAAAACTTGCTCACAGTGATGAAGTATCTAGCTGCTTCTGCTTCACAAAAGTATTTTGCTGAGTTGTCAATGTATATTTCAGTTTTAATATTTTATCTTTTCTCACTTCTCCAACCAACCAATCATATTTATCTTTATCTTGAGTTTGATAGTGTCAACGCAAATTGTATTCTTTGAACACAGACACTATGTTCTGGCATATCAAACACACAACTCTTTCCTTGTACTGCATGAAAAAGTAATTGTAAGTCCACTGTTCTTTGAATATCCTACACTCTAAGTCAATTTTTCTCTTTCTTGATATCATAGTTTCCTAGGGATTCCAAATTGCTATTAGTAAAATACTTATATGTATATATATACAGCGCTCCAAAAACAATATACCAGCAATAACTTTGCCCACACAGAGACATATAGACTGCACTGCCCATCAATGCAACCTTGCCATTCCACATCATTTCAGCCTTGCCAGTGCCCATATGGTGCAACTCCACTTTTACCTCAGGCTCAGACTGGTGTGATGGTGTGGAACAGGCACCACCTTTCCAGTTCACACTGCCCTGTGCAAACCGCACTGTGATCTGGGAGCTTCTCACCCATGTGATCAGATTCTACTGCAGGAAAAAAGAAGGCATGTATGCCTTTTTTCTTGTGAATCTAACTCGAGTTCAGCCATACAAGTATATGGCTGAACTCACACTGCTCAGAGATCGCAACAGTGTGAACCAGGGCTTACACAGCACACAACATACAACATCATACACATATGAATAGCAATCAGAATATAAATGCACTTACTGTCAATTAAATTGGGTTTCCTACTCCTCAGCTGTCTGCAGAGCCAGACTAATTTCCCATGGGGCCCTAGGCAGATTACCAGTTTGGGGCCCCCATGCAATAACACTGAGCACAGACCATTTGCATTAACACTGACTGCTGACAATTTGCATTAATACTGAGCGCTAACAATTTGCATTAACACTGAGCACTTACAATTATCATCACCACTGAGCACTATTTGCATTACCTCTGAGTTCTGACCATTTGCATTAGCTCTGAGCACTGACAATTTGCATTAGCATTGAGCACTGACAATTTGCATTAGCACTGAGCGCTGAGACTATTTGCATTATCACTGTGATGCAACCCCCCTAAAAAGCTCCCCCAACCAACTAACCAACTTAAAAAAAAGGCTCTCCTAACTTCAAAAAAAAAGGCTCTTCTAACTTCCAAAACACCGGCGTCCCTATCTGGAAAAAAAAAAAAAAAAAAAAAAAGACCTCCTAACTTCAAAAAAATAAAAATAAAATAAATCCTAACTTGTTCTTACCTCAGTCCTTAGGCTGCAGCAGGCTCTGCTCAGGCAACCTGGTGACTCTGATTATACCAGAGACTGAGAAGAGGAGTCGGAGAGTAGGAGGGGAGTCGGAGAGTAGGAGGGGAGTTGGAGAGTGTGAGGCACATTCCACACATGCACACTGTGGGCTGGGACTAGTGGGCTGCTAAGCAGGAGGGCAAAAACAGCCCACGGGGAGAGACAGAAGGAGCTGAGTCGGAGAATTGGCACACATTCCACACATGAGCACTGCGGCTTGGGACAAGTTGTCTACTAAGCATGACAGGCAGGGCGGCAAAAACACCCAGTGGGCCAGAATAAGTCAGCTGCTAAGCAAGATAGGCAGCTGTGGCAAAAACACCTGGCAGGCCGGATAAATGTCCTCGGCGGGCCACACGGGCCATAGTTTGAGGACCCCTGATGTAGACAGTCTAATGGGTGTCTCTGCCCTCATTCACCAGAAAGTCTCTGCATTTTAACCATAAACTTCCTCCTCGCAACTGTTTCCTCCTTGGCTGGCGTGTTCCTCCCCCAGAGAGGTTTTCCTCTCACCTCTCTGTGTGCCTTCTGTGTCCTTTGTTGAATTCATTCATCTGCATTCTAAATGCTAACATGGCTGCACAGCACGGTATGTGTGATCTCACTAGTCTACCTTGTCACTGTCATTGGCTCCCATCCCCTCTTCAGCCTGCCACCGACCTTAGTCGCACTGGCAACCTTTTGCTCTTTCTCACATCTCAAGTTTTTTCCAGTTTGTCAGAGTGCTCACCTCTTCTGTTTTCTCTGCTTGAAATCCTCTCCTCCAACACTTAACACAAGTGGCTTCTCTTACCCATTGTATCTCACTTCAAAGCAGCTTTCCCTGAATCCACTTTTCTTTGAAAGTAAGCACTTCCTTTTAATCTCTCACACAGTATTTTAAAACATGTTTCATAGATGTGCAC
Source organism: Loris lydekkerianus (assembly GCA_963574355.1). Lineage (NCBI taxonomy): Eukaryota > Metazoa > Chordata > Mammalia > Primates > Lorisidae > Loris > Loris lydekkerianus. The sequence continues at coordinate 69,909 of CAUYPK010171609.1, read as the reverse complement.
GTGAATTGGAATTTCTGTTATTTGTTTTCTTATAATCGGTTTTGAAAGTTCTGTGAGTGACAGGAAACATTTATAGGTTTGGATTTTCATTTTTGTTTTTATTTTTAATTGATACATAATCATCATACATATTTATGAGGCACAAAGTGATATCTCCATGTATGTATACATTGTGTAAGGATTAGAAATGATTAAAAAAGATAATGTTAAAATGTTTGATGCAAAGGTAGTAATATTTATTATATGAAAATATACAAATAGCTAAAAATTAAAAGCACTCAGACCATATACTTAGATGGGCCAAATAATTCAGTAGAAAATTCACAAAAATCTAAATAAATGTTTGAAAATGTGCTCAAACTCAATAATACATAAAGAAACATGATGTTGAATTATCAACTATTTGTAAAAAAATTTAAAGAATCTCATGCTGCTGTGGCATATTTAAACTTTATACTTAGTAAATTACCTTCTGAGAACCTGTTCTCAGAAGTCGTTACTAACTTCTGGTAATTACTATCTTTCATGTATAGATTTCTGATTTATTTTTTCTATTTTACAAATTCATTTTTCATGTTATAACTTAACAGTAAAAAGATTAAGTGATGTCAAGTGTAACCTTATAATGGATTATTTTATTCTTCACTAAGCAAACTGATTTGAAAATAATGTTCATATGTATATGTAAATTTATAATTTTGTACTTGCTTTTCAGGAAAATAAAGAAAGGCAGGAAAGAATTGAACGAAAACAAAACAAACGTCATTCCTTTCTTGAAAATGAAGCACTTCCTCCATGGAGCCCTCCAAGCAGAACTATATTCTCAAGAGTGTTTTGATGATTCTAGTTCTTACTTATTTAGCTATTTATCAACTTGCCAATTTTAGCCAGGTATTTAAGAATGCTTATTGGAATTATTTTTAGTTAGAAGAATCTATTTTGATTAAATGCCAGACTCTTCTACTGACATTGAAAAAGATACTTTGAAGTTAATCAGTGAAAACATTTTTGAACTGTAGATAAACTGCCTCAAATGATAAGGTTATAATCAGATTGTCTGTACCATTAAAATATATAAAGTTTTGTCATGCCTTGGTAATTCCTCCAGGGGAGTGATTCATGATCTCCTCACTAAGCTGGGCATGTCATTTAAGTATATTTTATCCAAATAATAAAAGTGAAATAATCTAGGTACTGTAATCATAGAAGTAATTCAACATGTGGATGGTACGCATCTTGATTCAGGTTTGTAAATGAATGGTCATTCTAAAACTGATTTTCTTTGCCAAGCAGTTACGTTTCCACTGTGCAAGTTAGAATTTTGGTCAATCGAGGCAATAGCTCAGGAGAACTTCATCATTGAGGCATTTTATTTAGGAATTTTGCCTCATGTTTTAATATGAGTGCACTTTATTCCAAGGCTTACATGACAGTCATAGGCACTGTATAATGAACCCATCATTGAAATGTTTCTTTCTAGATTCTATTTCACTTTATAATTTCAGTGACCAAAAGACATTATTTTCATGGTAGTGGTTATCTTGCACGTTAGTTATAGAAATTCCATAGGAATAGGAGTTCAAGATGATTGTCACTGTAGTTATTTTCTAGACTAAAGCCATAAACACGATTAAAGTAATTGTCCTTTTAACTAAGCCAGAGTTTTATAGCCGATCTTTAGATGACAGCTGTATGCAAAGATAAATTTGTAGAGAACATCCAGAAAAATATTATTTATTTATTTGTTCTCTGTATGTCCTTGTATTAATTGGTCTCATGCAGATAACCTGGTCATCTAATTTAGGACACACTAAGTATATATTCATGGAATTCAGCCTAGTCAGTCATGTAGTGCAGAGACGATAGATGAAAATAGTTAACTATTAACTACCTACTATATCATCTCTGCTGGATTATTAAAATGGCTATTCAGAGTGGGTGATATTAGCTTCAATTTACAGATAAAAATGCTGAGGCTTAGAGAAAGCAAATAACCCTTTATACATATGGAGCATGACCGAGTTAGGATCAGAACTGAGTCAGTCTGTTGACTGAGTCTGCTTCTGGCCAGAGTCCCTTGTTCCTTTTTACACTCCCATGTGGTCTTGAAGAATTCTAAGTTCCCTCAATCTTGCAAACACATTTTAGCTTTTAGAGCAAAGTTTTCTTAATTAAAGAAAATAAGAACTATTCATAGCATAACAATATTCTAGTCATTTGTATTGTTTCACAAGTGGAAAATGATAGTTCATATATTGATTTAAATTGTATTGAAACTGATCTTTTTCAGTATTGCCAAAGCAGTACCTGATAGTAGTGAGGTTTCCACAGTTGTATGTTTCTTCTATGGAATGATTATAACTGTATTCCTTAGAGTGATTGGTAGTGTTATACAGTGATTATCTTTCCCTAAAGAAATAGCTGCTTGTCATTACATGGTGGAACTCATTAAATCTGTAAAATGAAATAAGAATTCAGAGGATTTAAGGAGTGACTCAGACATCTTCTATCTAATAGTGGAATCTAAAAAAACTCACATTATGTAACAGCAGCTTTGAGAGAGTCAGATTTCACACACTGAGCATGAACCCTCTGGTAGAGTAGGCAAGATAGGAAAGACGCCGTGGACCCCCTTGTAAGATCATTATCAGTGCTATAGACAAAGTAGGTTGTATAGACAAACCTAAAAGCCTTTTTACCTTGCTCAGGCTAGGAGAATACTTCATGAAATTAAAATTAGTACCAGAAATACATATTCTCAGCATGTGATTTAGGACTTCCCTTATTTGTTCCTGTGTCCCCATAGTGCCAAAAATGCCTACCAGAATAGAGTAAGTACTTATTTTATTGAATTAGCCGTTAAGAACTAAAAATATATTTGCAAATTTCAAGTAAGTAAAAGAAAATTGAAAAAGGTATAGCTACTTTGGGGAACATGAGATCATGAATGTATGTGTCATAGATTTCACATTAATTAGTTGCTTTAACCTGCAGATCATTTTCTTCTACATTATCATATTTAGTGGATAACCATTGTTACCTCTTAAGTTGTTATGAGAATTGAATATTATTAATTAATGTAGAGTATTTTCACATAATAAGGACTTAAATGTAATTGTTGTCATCTTTTATTTACTACCATGAGCCCCACTTCATGATTGTGAAAAGGTTAACTTAGAGTTGATAATGGTTATTTGACATTTTCCATTTTTAGCATACAAGAAGAAATCTCTGCCTTTCTGGAAGTTTAGGCTTGTACCACTCAAAAGAGAACAGAGAGGTGGCTTGTTTTAGAGTCCTTTATAAAGGAAAACTAAATACTAATTTCTCTGGGTTGCTTCTGAAGTAGGATGACCTGAGAGACTGAGGTGTTTACACAGGCCCAACAAGCCGTTTCCCTCAAGTGTGAATGGACTCTTTTACCTTAGAGTGATAAATAGTATATTATTTGCTGTTTGCAGCAACTGGTGCTGAATTTATCTAATTAAATAAAAGCACCTCTTCTAGCAGAAACAAAGCAAAGCTAATTTTTTGGGGAAAGGTAAAAATACAGTGCCAGAGTTTACTTTCTCAGATCTTTGTAAAGGAGAAAATCAAGCTAGATAGAAATCTTCTCTTGAATATATTTATTTAAGGGTATGATTTCCCCATATTTCCTCAGAAAGTATCTAATCCACATAGGTATTTACTCATTAGGTTTTAATTGATTTATAGTATGAGGGAATGTGTAATTCAAATTAGGGACACTAAAAGTGTATAGACTTTCATAATGAACTTCCCATTCTGTACATTGCATCAAACACTTGAAGAATGCAGAGATTTCACAGTAATGAAAATAGGAATTTTATGAATATTTTAAAGTATTACTGAGTACTGGTTTCCTAAGAAAGCACATTTGTTGATAAATTAAATATTAATACTAAAAAATAAATAGAATGCAGAATTCTGCCTTCTAAGAAGATGGTAATCCTACATAAATTTTTTAAATGGCTTTTTAGATCAATAGGAAGTCAAAGTTTTCTTAATTAAAGAAAATAAGAGCTATTCATGGCACAACAATATTCTAGTCATTTGTTTTTGTTTCACAAGTGGAAAATGATAGTACATATATTGTTTTAAATTGTATTGAAACTGATCTTTTTCAGTGTTGCCAAAGCAGTACTTGATAGTAGTGAGGTTTCCACAGTTGTGTGTTTTTTAGAGTGATAATAACTATGCATCTGAATGGTATTTTAATAAACCTGGTCCAAACTCATTTCTAAGTTGAAGAAACTGATTTCCAAGGAGTATGACTTGCCTCATCTCATACAACTAACCATACTACTAACTTGAGTAGACATCTAGAGCAGGGGTAGCGAACAAGTTCGACTACGCGCTCAGAGATCGCTCCTCAGAGGTCCCTCCTCAGAAGCAGTATAACAAAATCCAAACTTGGCAAAGAGCCACAGTATACAAAATAATGATAAAAGGCAAAGAGCCGAAATTCATTTTGGCCGGGAGCCACATGCAGCTTTAGCCGCGTGTTCGCCACCCCTGATCTAGAGTTAGAACTCTGGCATTAGGTTTTACAGTTGTGTTCCACTCACAACTTCACAATTTCAATAATCTGATAAAACTTTCACAGTAACTTTTTAACTGTGGTTATTATTAATTAATTTAATTGATTCTTGTCCTCTTACCTGTTTCCTTATTCCACCACTGCTTTCTCCAAAACTGTCCACCATGTTAAAGCTGTTTGGGTGAGAAATGGTGAAGTTTCTTAAATTCTGTGTCATGTACTAAGATACAATAGAGAAAAGAAATCTCACAAAATAGGGAAATTCCATGTTAGTCATAATTATTCCCAAGAATAAACGAGTATAAGAAACTTAGATTTCCCTAATTTAATCTTGGCTCTGATTCCAATAGTGCTGTATTAAAAAGTGCTTAAATCCATATGCTTCCCAAGTGAAATTTTGCAAGAATGGATAAGGATCACCACATGTATTCACTAATTGGTAAACACCCATGTGTACATTTGGTAGTAAAACTCAATGGAAAGTAAGCAGACAGGAGAGGTATATTCACACCTAAATGAGGGTGCAAGGCACACTTTCTGGATGAAGGGCTCACTTATAATTTTGACTCAAACTGTACAAAAGCAATTGATGAAACAAAACATTTGTACCCTCGTATTCTGAAATTAAAGAAATAAATGTTGTAGTATTCTGAAATTAAAGAAATAAATAAACCTACATGCTTCCATTCTACATAAAACAAAAGTATATAATATCAACTTTCCTAGTTCCATTTACTCTTGATGATAGAATAACAAAATGCTATGTAAATGCTAGAGGATTCTCTAAGTTATTTTTACTTAAAAACCTCATGTAATTCTGCCATTTGTAAATATGTATGTTACATATATTTGTATAATGTGAACTTGAGTAGACAAAATCCCTGGTATTGAATTTAGGATGTTTTAAAAATCAGTGAGATATATTTAATGTCTATTTGGAGGTAGCATGTTTGCCTATAAGGCTTAATTTATTAAAATCAACCATTCAAGATTTATTTGGATTATATTATTTATTGTGTGCCAAAATTTTTATAGTGTTAAGAAACGTGGTGTGAGTTTTATTTGCAGGCAAGGATGAAATAATCATATTATATGAATATACCTTGTAGTAGAAATGACTAAAAATTTGAATATAAAAGTGAATTTTTAATATACAAATTATAACGATAGTATCATTATATAATTAGAAAAGGCAAATAAGCAAAATCACCTGTCCTCCCAACTCCTACAGATAATTATAATTATCTTTTCCAGTTAATTAGTTTCCAATATATTTCCACCCTGTAGCTGAAATTAAGCTGAGACTGAAGAGATAGTTCCCTTTGTCTCTATCTCTAGTTCTGTATGTGTGAATATACAAATATATATCTGTACACATTTATAATACATGTATTCAAACATACATAGCTTTTATTTGAAATAAAACTGAGATCATACTACCTGTTTCATAACCAGATTTTTACATTCAACAATATATCATAGAAATTTTTTCTTTTTTTTTTTTTTTTTTTTGTAGAGACAGAGTCTTATTTTATCACCCTTGGTAGAGTGCCGTGGCATCACCCTGCTCATAGTAACCTCCAACTCTTGGGCTTAGGTGATTATCTTGCCTCAGCCTCCCGAGCCGCTGGGACTACAGGCTCCCACCACAACACCTGGCTATTTTTTGTTGCAGTTTGGCCAGGGCTGGGTTTGAACCCATTACCCTCAGCATATGGGGCCGGCACCCTACCCACTGAGTCACAGGTGCATTTTTTTCATACTAATATAGCTTCCTAATAATGTTTTATGTTGTAATTACAATTTATTAAGCAAGACACAACAAAAAACCAATACCCCTTAAAAACAGAGATGCACATATTTTCAGTAAAATCTTGGCAAATTGAATTCAGCTTCATATCAAAAAATAAAAAAAATCCACCATGACCACCTGGGCTTTATCTGAGAAATGCAAAGATGGTTCAACAAACAAAAATTTATAAAAGTAATTCACCACGTAAATAGAAGCAAAAAACAAAGACCATATGACCTTCAAAAGATGCATAAAAATCATTTGACAAAATTCATCACCCTATTGTTAGAATGCTTAACAAAATAGGCATGGATAGGACATAACCTCAACATTACAAAAGCCACATATGCCATACACAATATCATCCTGAACAGGGGAAAATGGAGAACATTTTTCACTTAGAACTAGAACCAGACAAGATTCCCCACACTGATCACTTCTATTCAACATAGTACTGAAAGTCCTTACTATAGCAATTACACAAGAGAAGGAAATCAAAGGTACCCAAATAGGGAAAGAAGAGGTCAAACTATTGCTCTTAGCTAACTATACAATCTTACATATAGAAAATATTCTGCCAAGAGATTCTTGGAATCGATAAGTAAATTCAGCAAATTCTCTGGTTACAAAGTCAATTACACAAATTATAGCATTCCTATGCATGAACAGTCAAGCTGAGAATCAAATCAAAGACTCAATGCCTTTCACAATAGTAATAAAGAACAAAATAACCAGGAATATATTTAACTAAGAAGGAGAAATACCTATTGAGAGAGAACTAAAAAATCACTGTAAGACTCAGGAAAAAGACCCCTAACTGTGTCAGCCTGAGTCCCCGCACATCTTAACCCACCCCCCTCACTCCCCAGGTTAATTCCTCAAACAGGTTTCAGAATAGAACAAGGAAGTTCCCTCAGTTCCCAAGAACTCCTAGCAACAGGTAAAACAATGGGAATATTTACCCCAACCACCCCCTAGCAATAAGCAAAGGTTCCCAAGCTACTGAGTCTCCTAAGTTTGTCCCCATACCAACCACCATGTTGTATGCCACACAGTTGCCACAGTGTAATCCCCAGAGTCAACTCATTGTAACTCCGCCCCAGCTAACTAACACATTCTGCTTTTGTTTTTGCTTGGCTTGCCACCTAGCACAAAAAGGGTATTAAAGACAGCTTACTTTTCTCTTTGGGGTTGTTTGTCCTTCGGGGCGGCAACCTGCCTGTGCAGGTATAATAAATCACCATCTGATTTATACCTGAAGTGGGGTCAGAGTCTTTCTTACAGGTGGCACATGAGTACAACATTTTTGGAGTCTCCAGCGAGATGCCACCCCTGGACCCCCACCTAGGCTCACTGCCACCCGATGGCTCCAGGAGAAGGCCTCAGAGAGATGTTCCTCCACCCCTGGAGTCCTCAGATGTGTGGAGCCAGGGCATGGGTTTTCAAAACTTCTGAATTAGTGATTAATTAGTAACACCCAGGTGAGTTTGTACAACCTGACTGTTCTCTAAAGATTTGGGGGAGGAACCATCAGCCCTGCTAAGTTTTTTGACCTCTGGAGGTAAGAAAATGCTGGCTCTATGCTTCTGTCTGGGGACTGCAGTCATCTGGTATCTGGGGGATGAGGGAAGGTCAGATGTGACCTTAACTTCCCCTCCCAGACCCCCACAGGATGCTGTGGCAGTTCTCTGGTCTGTCTTCAGTCTGTTAGGTTGGACTCAAGGGGTAGGTCCTAGGTATCAGGTCAGACTCAAGGGGTAAATCCTGGGTGTCAGGTCAGACTCAAGGGGAGTCCTGGGTGTCATGTCAGACTCCAGGAGTGAATCCTTGGTCTCTTTAGTTTGTCTTAGGTCTTTCCTTTTATAACTCACAGAAGGTGGGTCTTCATTTTGTCTGGTATTTCTCTTCTGTCTGGTTTCTCTATAGACTCACAGGGGGTGAGTCCCTGGTAAAAATCCAAGTCTATGTCAGCATTGGTGTGTATGAGTTGTTTGTCAAATTTGTGTTTGCTATTTCCAATGGTTTGTCAGAATTCCTTTCAAAGATTGGTTAATTCCAAGTTTGGGCATCAACATCTCGGTCTTCTTGTTGTCCATCAACATGTCAATGTACAATTTGTTTTAACCCAGGCTATGGCCACTGGTTGTGGCTGGGGCACAAGAGCCGATTTGCATCCAGGGGGCAGCTGCTGAGAATTTCTCAGCCCCTGGTGAAAGACCAGCTCTGTTTCTCTGCCTCACCCTGCCAACTAGCCTGTTTACGCTCTCTCTCTCTTATAACCCCTATGTCCCCCACTGCCCTTGATATCGCTTTCCAGGTGGGAGTTAAAAATAGCCCTCTTGCAGTTGAGACCCTCTCTTTCCGGCAATTAAAAAGTTAGTACAAAGTTAGCTAAAACTATTTTTCTTATTGGCAAAAAAAAAAACTGTGGTTGCTATGTTACAAATAGTCTTGAGATAAGGTGCTGGCATTCAGCAAAAGACCCAAGATTAATTACTGATTTGGAACTAAAGAAAAAAAATACCAGTCCTCTTTACCTTTTAAAACTGCAGCCATTTGGCATTATTCTGTGTGGCTCTTATTCCGCCAATATTCAGGAGGCCTCCAGGAGAGGGGCAGACTGTAGTCCCTCTGAGGGGAGGCGCCCCCTGGAAAACATCCCAAGGTCCCCAGAGAACCTGGAGCTCTCAGGAGACCGGCTGATAATCACTCCTAAATTCACCTGTAAGTCCACCTCTGTAGGTAAGAACATCTAATTTTGGCTAATATCAGCAGACATTAATATAATTATTCATGGTATTTTTGTTATGCTTATTTGTTATGAATTATTAAAAATATATAACTGTTTGTTAAATTAAATTGTTGTAATTTGTATAGAGCCTCTGAGGGAAGGCCAAAGAAATGGGGGCCTCAGATTGCCAGGCTATTGGCCAGTCAGAAGTTTTTAGAAGCATGAGATGCCTCAACCCTACTGGTCAGTCAGAGGCTTCCAGAAATGTGTGTTCTCACCCATCACCAAAAAACACCATTAAAATGAAACCAGACATCCAATCAACCCCTGAGGTGTTAGATCACCCACAGGCCTGTTAAAAGGTGTATAAGAAAGTGTTCTGGTTTTAAAAATATGAGAGTATAAGAGTAAATGTAAACTTTTAGATACTATTCATGTGAGGCCCATGTTTGCCATGTCATTTTATGTCATTTGTTCAGTATTTATTAAAGGATTAGTCTCAGCCTAAAACAATCTTGTATTGAACTGAATAGAAAAAAAAGGAAAACAAGTATAAAAGAGTTTAAAAAGATTTCCTAAAACTCAGCATTCCATGCCTTGAGACATCTGAATTCTAGTTCTTGCCAGCAATTGGAGGTTTCTTCCTCTATATTGTTAGCATAAATGTTTGTCTGTTTTAATTCCCTGTTTTCCTGCAATATTCTGGTTCCCTGATGAAAGTGCTTCCCTGCACCCTAACTGACGCTATTCCCCAAGAGCCCTCCCATACTAATTACACAGAGAGGAGGGCCCCAGCAGGGTGACAGGTTCCACGGTGGTCCTCTGTGACAGCAGCCCACCAATAGAGGAATGAACATGCAGGGGAAGAGCAGGCTCTGACAATGAACCTACTTTTGTTAACTCTATCTCTGAAGTAAAAGGTAAAATACAACCCCATGTGTATTCCACAACTTCCTTGCTTCTAGAAAATGAAGTTTAACTGCCCTCCCCCACTGTTCATCAGACTTTTAGAGAAACTTTACTGAAACTTTGTATACAATTTTCCTTTTCTAAGTTTGGAATTAAGAATAAAAAGAAGTAGTAAATAGGCAAGAGAGAAATATGTAAAAAGACAAGAGTATAAAGATATAGTTTTAATAAAGAAGAATAAAAGAAAAAAGAATAATTTTGTAAAGAAGATCTTATGTCATAAATTTGTCCTGAAACAAAATAGTTATATAGAAAAATGTAAGGCAAGACAAAAGTTAAAAATACAACTTATAAAAAAGTTTGCATGTAATCCAGTTAGCTATATATTTCCTTTGACTTTCATTGGAAAAATGACATGGCTAAAAGCATAACTAACCTAACTTCAAACAGAACAGAAATTGGTTACGTGGAACTGGGTTAATTATAATAGCTTTTTGTTTAAAATATTATTGATTCTTTCTGCGTTCTGTTTTACAGAAGTCAAGAAAACCATTTTCTGTCTTTTTAGTGATTTGTAGTTTTTCAAACAATGTATGTACTTATAAACAGAGTTTGAAATGTGTAATTTTCTTTAATTTCTCCAGAGTTTAAAAGCTATTCATAAGTATTCTTAATTCCTGACAATACAGTTATTTGCATAAGTTCAATAAGAATTTGTTTTGTTCTATAGAATAATGAAAACACTGGTTAATTTACCAAGACTTTGTCTGCAATAGCATTTCCAGAGGTGTCCAGACTGCACTAAGAAATTAAGATTGACTTTATAAAGCCAATAAAAAGCCCTTTAGAAAACTGGCCAGATACCCGTCAGTAACATTTCCTGATCTGTAGTAAGTAACAAAGGTCACTTGTTGATGGGTCCAGGAATCAAAATTTGCCCCAAGAGAAGAGGAATTTTTCAATGCATGCAGGTATCTAATGGCACAGATGAAACCTGGGCTCGTGAAAGGCTTCAAGTCCAACTGAGATTCCTTATAAAGGATTCCAACAGAGCCAACTTTAAAAGGAAGCCTAAATAACTAATAATTAATTATTCTTACTGTACTCTATGCAAATAATCAGATCCAGTATACTGAAAGTACAGTTTGTTTTGGCAACTAAGTTAGTTTTACTATATTTTGTTTTTAGAGAGAAAAATGGTCAAAAAAGGATGTGACCCACCTGTATTAAATCCCAGCCTTGTCTGTAATGTCAACTCATAAAATGGGACATAACTATTTTACTAAACTAATCTGTTAAATGGGCAAAGAGACTAGTCAAAGAGTATAGAATTATATGCAGTAATTATATTTACTCTAAAACCTTAAGACTCAACAAAGATCACCTATTGGCTATACTAGAGAATTTGTGTAGTATCAAATGTTAATTTCCCAGTAAATAATGCAACTGTAACACTGCACCCTACTATGCCTAATCCATATACTCTACTGAATTTACTGCTGGCAGAAGTCAAGTGACCCACTTGCCTGGACTTAAAAGATAACATCTAGAGACAGTCAACATGCCCTGCTCTGATCACATATGGAGAGCTGGCTGGTCAATGCACGAGTGAAGCCTGAGGAAACTCCTTGTGGGACTTGTCTTAATTAAACTTTTGAACTTTGGGGAAAAGGGGAAAAATATCACAGGGAAAAGTATATTAGCCCACCATCATGGTATTGTTAAAGCCTGAGTAGAGAACCCAAGAAAAGTCACAGTCCCTAAGATCTCAGTGCTAAAATATCAGCACCTGCAGAAACAAACTGATATTGAGACCCTAAATCAACTCCTTAAACATTAGATTGCCAACAGGTCTATTAAAAAGTGTATGAAAATGTATAGGTGTAATGTAACTGAGAAGACTCTAAAGATGAAGTTAAACCTCCCTTCACAGGGTCTAAGGGTGTATTGGTTTGCCTCCTATGACTAAGTGGCAATGAGTGGGAAATCGAGGCTGCCCTGGTTAAAAAATAAGTTAGAATTGTACACAAGTGAGTGCTTAGAGAATGACTAAAATAGATAACAATAAGTGAGGCTTCACCCGTCCCCCCCATTCACCAGGTGAAACAAATATGTAAGTGTGTCCTTCTTCCCTGCTCCAACTTTGTCCTCTACCTATTAAGTCTTTGCTACAGTTTTTGTCTAGGAAGGGAAATAAGATGTATGCTCCTTAACAAGAGTAGAGCCACCCAAAATGTTTAGAACTGCTTTATTCATGACCTTACTGAAGCTCAGAGAGTTTGTGCCTGGAGATAAGAGTCTGATACATAGCAATTATCCAGTGACACAATTATCCAGCCCTTTCCCAGTGACACAGATGAATCAAGGATTTGATTCCCAAAAATACCAGTGGGGAATGTAAGACTCAGCAAAAAGACCCCCAAAGACCCCTAACTGTCTCAGCCTGAGTCCCCACACATCTCAAACCCCCTCCCCTTCGGTTAATTTCTCAAACAGGTTTCAGAATAAAACAAAGAAGTTCCCTGAGTTCCCAAGAACTCCTAGCAACAGGTAAAACAATGAGAAAATTTACCCCAACCAACCCCCTAGCAATAAGCAAAGGTTTCCGAGCTACTGAGTCTCCTAAGTTTGTCCCCATGCCAACCACCATGTTGTATGCCATGCAGGTGTAATCCCCTGAGCCAACTCATTGTAACTCCACCCCAGCTAACTGCCACATTCTGCTTTTGTTTTTGCTTGGGTTGCCATGTAGCACAAAAAGGGTATAAAAGACAGCTTGCTTTTCCCTTCAGGGCCGTTTGCCCTTCAGGGCAGCAGCCCGCCTGCGTAGGTGTAATAAATCACCATCTGATTTATATCTGAAGTGGGGTCCGAGTTTTTCTTCCAGGTGGCAAATGAGTTACAACACCACTGAGGAAGGAAATTGCAGACAATATAAACAAATAGAAAAACATACTATGCTCACGGATCAGCAGAATCAGCATTGTTAAAATGTCTATACTATCCAAACTACCCTGACTGCAGATTCAGTGCAATCCATACCATTAAAATACCAATGTTCCTTTTTGTACATCTAGAAACAATAGTTCTACATTTCATATAGAAGCAGGAAAGACTCCAAATAGCCAGAGCAACCTCAAGCAATAAGAATAAATTAGACTTCAAGCCTATACTAACCAAAATAGCTTGGTACTAGCACGAGAACAGAGACATAGACCAATGCGTCAGAACAAAGAACTGGCAGATAAAATCATCCTCATTTTGCCATCTGATCTTTGACAAAGTAACAATAACGTATACTGGGGAAAGAATAAAACGGTGCTGGCAAAATTGTATAGCCACATGTAGAAGACTGAAACTGAATCTGCACCTCTCACCACCCACAAAAACTAATTCACAGTGGATAACAGACTTAAACCTAAGACATGAAATAATAAGAATTCTAGAAGCAAAAGTTGGAAAAACTCTTATAGATAATTGCCCTACATAAAGAATTTATGAAGAAGACCTCAAAGGCAATCAAGGCAAAAACCTAAACAAACAAATGGGGCTTGATTACATTAAAAAGCGGCTGCACAGCCAAGGAAACAGTCAATAGGGTGAATAGCCAACCTACAGAACAGAAGAAAATATCTTCATGCTATATATCCAGTAAAGAGCCCATAAACAGAATCTATAAAGAACCCAAATCATCAAGAAAAAAATACTCAAATGACCCCTTAAAAATGTGGGCAAAGACATGAACATAACCATTTCTAAATAAGATAGACTAATGGCCAATAAACATATGAAAAAATTCTCAACAAGTCTAATATCAGGAAAACGCATATCAAAACCACAATGAGGTATCACCTAACTCCAGAGAGAATGGCTCTTATCAAAAATGTCCCCCCCAAACAGATGATGGCATAAGATAGGAGCACCTGTACGCTGCTGGTGGGACTGTAAATTAGTACAAACTTTAGGGAAAGTAATATGGAGATACCCCAAAGAACTAGAAGGAGACCTACAATTTGACCCGGCATTCCCGCTACTGGGCATTTACCCAAAGGACAAAAAAGTCGTTTTATCTTCAATGCATAAGTGCATGAATAAAATGTGGTCTGAGTATACCATGGAGTACTACTTAGCAGAAAAAAAAAAAAAAAAAAAAGAAAGGAAAAATGGTGGACCAGTACCTTTTTGAAACAAACTGAATGGAACTGGTGACCATTTGTCTAAGTGAATTATCACAAGAATGGAAAACCAAACACCACATATACCCCCTACTAAGTTGGAACCAATGATTCAACACTCATGAGCACACATGGAAATAAAACTCCATGTGAGGGGCAAGAACCGGACGGGTAAATTCACACCACACAGGTACAGTGAACGCTACCTGAGGATGGACACACTTATAACTTGGACTGGAACTGTACAAAACGCATTCATGTAACCAAAACCTTTGCACCCACATGATATTCTGAAATTTAAAAAAATCTACTGAGCATTTGCTTTCTTTACAAATGTTTACTGTGGTAAATAAAAATAATCATTATAATCGTAGCCAATATCCTTATAAGAAATGGTGGACCTCTCCAAATCTACAAAAGTAAAAAAAGAATTCATAATATTTAAGGCATTTTTTCAATTATTCAATTCTATTATTAGAATGTTAGATCACTCAGCAGGTTATGCAACAGACTTTAAAATAGTTAACTTCGAAGTTTTTACACACAGGGTCAACCTTGCTGCAGTGTGTGTGTATAAGATAAAAAGAAAGACATGATATATCTCTTTTTAAATAAAATAAATTTATAAATAAAACTAGAAGTCTTTTTTATATTTTCAGAACTATCAGGCATAGGAATTGTTCAATGGGTAAGGAATTTCAGTTTTTGCAAGATGCAAGTTCTTGAGATTAGTTACACATTAATGTGAACATACTTGACACTACTGAACTGTACATTTAAAAATGATTAAGATGCTGAATTGTGATGTGTATTTTGCCATGATTTTAAAAAATGTGCAGCAAAAAATAAATATAACAATGCTTACTTACTCATGGAGGAAAGAGGTTGAGCAAGCTTTCACTCTAATTATAGATCATCTTCTCGTCTGGTCTGACTGGACAGGATTGCTCATCTCTGATGACTCAGCATTGATCCAGTTGTTAGGAGAGCACCATATGCTGATGGGCTCACACCCAGAGTTAATGCAACAACTCAGACAAACCTTCTAATAACTCTTTCCTTCAGATTCATGTTTTTCTTGGATAGTCTTGCTTACTTATTTTTTGAAATATATGTAAGCTGTAGAGTTCTTTTGAAGCTTTTAAACCCAAAGCATATTATGATTTCTAACAATTACAGTAACTACCCGCCATAATAAAAAATACTGATTTGAAATAAAATATAATGAAACTAATCCCTTTTGAGAGGTTAATTGATGACCAGTCATATTTTATTTATGCATAGCCATTTAACTTTTTATTTTTTAATTTATTTTTATTTTTTATTTCCAATACAATTTATTTTTTGAGACAGAGTCTCACTTTGTTGCCAGGCTAGAGTGCCCTGGTATTAGCCCAGCTGACAGCAACCTCAAACTCCTGGGTCCTCAATATCCTCCTGCCTCTAAAATAATCAGCCCTGCGGTGTTCATGAATCCCCTTTGAGGAAAGTCTATTGTGATTCCTGCCCATCCTGTGCTCACTCTGAAAAACTGTTACTCTCTTCTCTACAGTGTTTTCCTTGCCCTGAATAGCTGTTACTGAAAGCCTCAGCCTTGTAAGTGTAGTATCTTTTTTCCAACTTAACAGAGAGTTTTATGAAAGGAACTCTATTTTATTCATCTTGACATTTCTAGTTTATTAGTTGGTTCTGGGTAAATATTCCTTGGCTGATAGAATAGTAAGTTAATAGAATACGAAATAATGCATGAACGTTCATAATGAATACATATTATATAATGAACACGGACTTCATTATTTGATAAAATTATAAAAATTTTGCAAGTATTAAAATGGAATTATAAATTCCTACTATTACAAGCAGTTGGAAATTTCATTGTAAATATTACATTTTTTAGTCCCCCCAAATTTTAAAAATGGAAAACAAATGCCACATGTATGCATGTATGTGTGTATCATTACATTAAGTTTGAAAATAAACTTGCATATGTTCTAATATTTTCAATTAAATAGATTGAACCTCTCCAGTGAACTACTTTTTTTTTTGTTTGTTTGTACCTTTTTCCTATAATAATATTAAACAATAATAAAAAGGAAAATAAAAAGGAAAAAAGAAGCAAACCCAGGGCTCACTAGTTCATTCAGTCTAAGGGGTGAATCCCAGATACAATTATCTTTTAACTAGCGCTACCTTCAGAACTGCTTAGGCAAGGGTGCTGAAGGCAAAGTCTGCAGAAATGCCTAATCCCTGGTAAATGAACTGCATCGTTACTGTGGGGCTATGTTTTTTTTACTACTTGATACAGGGTTAACCTTTAAAACTTGTGATAGTGACCGCAAATGCTGGCAGATATTGATTGCTCCCTATTGACCGGTAAGTCTGAGTTCATCCATCAGGGAATAATCTACCATGGACCAAACTCTCATGAAACTTAGGGATGTAGCAATAATGGACATACACAGTCCCCACCCTCAAGGAATTTGTGTTAGGATGAAGAAAAGAGAAAAACCATGTGCATATGTATAAATAAAATGAATTATTGCTCCACAATTGGCACACACTACCCAGAGCCTCGTGACAGTCACAGTTCCAAAATGCTTAGGTCAAGGGACCTTTCAACTCTAATTCATAATCTGTACTGAGAAGCAATTGTATCCCATCACAATCTGTGCAGGCTGCTGAAACCGTTCACAAATCCAGCCACCACTTTCCTTGCGGTTTTGTAGACCTTTTCTGCCTTCTCCCAGCATATGCATACGTGGCCACTGCAGTACATCACGACGATAGGGAACAAAAGAGAAGATGCCTCTGCCTTGTCACTGCCAGGAACTTGCTTGTCTCCTGTGCCACTTTTCTTACTCTTCTTACAACTGTTCGATTTTACATATCAACATATTTGGAAAGATTGATGCTTGTCATGGCTAATAGATTCCAGAGCCAATAGCTAATAGATTCATAAAATGCTGAATTAACAAGGAGTAAAACTGCACATGGGGAAAAATCTCTCCCTTTCCTTCTCCCAGCCACCATATCCCTTCCCAGGAGGCAGCCATTATTACCAGTTTGTTCAGCTTTTCAAAGGTAGTCTATATTAAAATTGTTAGTTCTTTTTATCCCCCTAAATGGTAGTATACATGTACTGATACATGTATTACTTATTTCTTGGAAAACTTGTCAGATTAATGCATATAAAATTATCTTGTTCTATTTACAGCTACATATTACATGTACATTTATTTAATTGCCCAGTTCTTTGGGCAACACCATTTCTAATCTTTTAGTATCATGGTATCAAATAATAAAGCAGTCATATAGCACCATTAACATTTACATGCTATTTTATTTATGTACAAGGGAGAAAAGAAATAAAAAAACAGATTGCAAGTGGAAAAATAAAGAGGAAAGAAGGAAAAAGAAAAAAAAAACTGTGGAAAAATGTGAACTGTTTTCCACTTCTAGTGGAAACACTGCTGATAAGTGGGCAGCTCTCAGAGGCCTGCTGGAGTGTTCTGCCTTTGGACAGCTGGATACATCATTAGAAAAAATAATTTCAGTTATTTATGGAGTCTTTGAAAAACTTGTGATTTTAACCATAAGTATAATAGGATATTCCTGCAAAGTCACTCCATGGAAGTGCCATGTGCTACAGTGTCTTTGGCTGGCATTTCTGTCTTCATCAGGCCAGGTCTCATAGAGATTTCTCTTTAGACAATTTCACTGAATATAATATTTCACATGTCATTTTAAATGTGCAAAATCTAATTATAGCATAAATGCCAGTAACTGGAATTGCTGGATTAAACAATGTGCATTTTAACTTTGAGAAATGTTGTGCCATTGCTCGCCACAGAAGTTGTACCAATAATTAGAAGTAGCACCCTTTGCCTACATACTACGTCGCCATACTCCTCTTCTTGACCTCTAAATATCATTTAATTTCTACTCTTTTAGTACATGCGTTGTTTACAGGGTATAAGAAAATCTTCACTTCCACCAAGAAATGCTGACCACTCCGATGTTTCTTAAAACATGAATTTGTCTCTGTCATCAGATTTCCTATTTTTAACAGCTAGGATTGAAAGAAACATTTAACTTTCTTTCTGATTCTATTATAACAGAAAAACTTTTAGGTATGTTGATAAATGCCGGAGGACACGTGACCTCAGCATGGAAGTGACACAGTGGAGGCCAGAGCGCTGATGAGCTGGGGATGCAGAGCTTTGCTCTTCTGCGGCAGCAGCCAGCTGTCACTCTGACAGTACCGACTAAACAAAAGAACAAAAACTCATCAAGCTACACTCTGAGGTCCGGATGAAACAGATCTGCACGGCTTTCTTATCGGATTTTCTTTCCCAGAAATTTTCAACTGGCATAAGCCAAAGCCTGCTGATGTCCATGCATGCCACAGGTGAGTCCTAGTCAGGGCAGTGAGGGAGACCTGAGTCAGTGACTTCTGGCTGTAAACTGTTTCAAATGGGCTTCCTAGGGAGTACCACCCAGTGACTTGGGTTTACTGACATGCCACTCTGAACCCGCAGATAGGTAACTGCAAGGTTACAGGGAAGTTACTGCTTGGCTGTGGCCATAAATATCCTCAAGCACATGGCATCCGTGCAAGCAGCTGGCTGCATGCCAGTCGCTTCCCATGGACAGGGGTCTGTGAGCTGCTAGAGGACTTTGTGTCTCAGATGCCCAAGACACACCACAATGGAGGGAAGCCCGGGCAGAACCAATGGAAATTGGGTGTTGCCTGGAGGCTGGGTAACTCCTAGAGGCTGGGTAGAGTCTCCAGGAGGGTGCTGTTCTCCGCCTTTAAGCATATCCTGCTTTTCTGAGTCTGTGTGGGCTTTTAGGAGCATTCAAACTAGCTGCAGAGTGATTCTAACCATGGAGGTGCTATTCATTAAAGCAGATTTTGATACACTATATTCGACAAGAAAAATATTCCACATGATTTGAAGTGCATTTGCTTTTTTACAAGAAAGCCTGGAGTGAACTGTTAATGAAAGAAACAAAAAGTCCTTTGGTTCTTCAAATAGAGAGGACAGAAGGATGAAAAGATCCAACACCTGAAACTGAAGAAGACGAGCCAGTTTGGTTAGAGGAAATCCAGGAGAGGTGGATCCCCTGGAAGTCCAGGAATAGTGTTTTGATGAAAGGAAAGACCAGCAGCGTCCAGTATTTCTGAATCAGAAGACCAGTGATTGACTTTCTTGGTACTACAGAATTCAGTAGTGACCTAAGAAAACAGAATTTCAACAGAGCAATGGGGATGAAGACCTGATTAGAGTGAATCAAGAGAGCAAGTGACTAGAAGAAATCAGGTTACAAGTATAGATTACTTTCTCGATACACTTTGATAACAAGGAACAGGGAAATGGGAGAGGGGATCATAACTGAAAGGGATGTGGTGCCAAAACTGGCTTGTTTTTATGATGAAAGAATTTATAACTTATTTGTAGCAATCATTTAACAAAAATAAAATAGAATTGTACCCCTTGTGCTTTTCCAGGCAGACCATATTTTAGCATTGCAAAAATCAACTGATTTAGATGAAAATTATCTGTGCCAGTCTGACAATAATGTTACTATTTTCCCCTTTAGTGAGCACAATCTAATAAGGAAAAAATCTTGAGTAATAAAGTTAAAATGCAATGCCTGTATATCATGGAGATCACTTGATATCTGTCAAGGTTCTCTCAGTTCAAGTTTATACATTTATTCACTGGCTAAAAACAAAATTATATTAACCAGCCATAAAAGTTAGAAATCATGAATGTTTCCTGGGAATATTTACAAACACAAAATGCAATGTTTTTGCTAAAATTCCCTAAGTAACAAATATGTTTATATGGGAACCGATTTCAATTCACTGTATGTTAACGTGTCATCCCAGAAAATGTGCTATGGACATATACCCACACAGAATTTTTACATTGGAGAAAACACTTGCAAGGAAAATAAATAAATACTGTGGATACATAAATCACACACTTAATTTTTCAGTGTAGAATGAATGTCTCAGCTTAAACTATCCCGACACCATGAAAGAACAAAGAAAACTTCAAATAAATTATAATTATTATCATCTGTGAGTCATGAAAGCAAGTGAAATCTGTCACAAATATGACATATAAAGGCAGCTTCCAGATGTTTTTGACTGGCAAAAGTATATTTTTCATTATTTGTGAGTCATACAGCAGAGTTGACTAACTCCTGGTTAGATAAATCAGAAAAGAAATCAATGTATTCTTCACTGCAATTACACATTCAAAAAAAAGTGAGATTGTTACCTGATTTATTTAAAAATTAAATTAAAAAAAAATTGACCAAATATAACAGTGTATGGGATATTTGAGGAGTTATCCTAGACCACTTTTTATGGACTTTCCCTTTGATTTCCCAATTATTTAATGTTATGCATACAGACATCACATTTATATCTTTCTCACCATATGGTGAATAAGAACAGAGCACCTGAACAGGGAGTTGGGTCTTCAGGTGTCAGGGAGCCTTCTGTATGGAAGCAGAAGTCATAGGCATGTCACCAGAGATGGCCTTTTCAGAGACATGATTATTTCTGTTAACTGAGGCATTCAGGAAAACACATTTTCTTCTGACCTTTTCTGAGATTTGTCCATCACAGGTGCAGCCAAATAGTCAGAACTACAAATCATAAGTTAGAGTTCATCATTACTCATATAAATTGCAGACGTTTTAGTTTCCTGGCCAATTTTTATTCCTCAATTCTTCCTTAATAACAGAACTATAGAGCAATAAGGTATCCAGTTAAATACGACTCTGTATCCTCCCCATAGCTAGTAAAGGCTCAATGACACATTTCTACCAGTGCAACTTGAGTTGTCTGCTGAGGTTAGGTAAACTTTGAATTTCCTAATAAAAGAAGACAGGTGCAGTGAGCTTTTCTGCCTTCAACACAGACATTATGGTGGGAGCTGCAGCAATCATATTGCAGTCATGAGAAAAATGCAAGAAAATTCTAGATGTATTGGCTGCTGAAATAAGGCTACATTTGCTATTCTGGTCCTGTGTTTTTATAATAAAAATAAACAACCAAGCATTAAATCAGTGGGCAACAGTTTTTTTTATTACTTGAAACCAAAAAAAAAAAAAAGAAGGAAACTCTGATTTCCATTAATACACACAGCAAAAACAGGAAGGTGATGTTCCACGATTTACACACTACTTAGATTCATTTTATTTGTGAAGGTAACATCAGTTACTATAATAGAGGTCTTAAATTTCAGTGGCCTTAATGCAACAGAAGTTTAATTTTCATGCACCTAAAACTTGGCATCAGGATGGAGGGTGAAAATGGTGATGATGGTAGCATTCAATTTCTGGGGTCAGTGATTTGGGTCCAACAATTCTTTAGCAAATGACTGTAAACATTCAGCTGGAAGAGAGGCAACAGAACAGAAGAATTCATGGCATGTTTTCCTGCGTAAGACCCATAACCAGCAGCACACATTCCTTCTACTGATTCCAGTGGCAGGAGCTTTGTACCTGCAACCACTTCCTTCAAGGGAAGTTAGGGCATAGAAGCTAACTGTGGACCCCATGGGAAAGGGAAACAGGTTTGGAAACAGCCAGCTCTACCATAAGCAACAAATAGAGTTTGGGTGTATATTTGTCAAACTTCTCTCTTATATTGCTAACAATTTATAATGCATTATATACATATATATATATATATATACACACACACATATATGCAGGCATACCTACACATGTGAAAATATATGTGTATATGTGTGTGTGTGTGTGTGTGTGTACAGACACACATACACCAGATTCTAGCCTCATTGGGTACCTTCTGTATTCTAAGTACCATGCTAAGTGTTTTTACCAGCATTTTGTCACCAACCCTCTCAACCATCTGAAGTAGACACTGTTATATCCATGCTATACTGATGGCATCTGAGCCTCAGTGAGTTTAAGTAACTTGCCCAAGTGTTAGAATTAGCAAATTCTCTTTGTTCTTGAAAATAACTCCATTTTCAAAGAGTACTTTGAGACTGTTGTGTCAATGATTCATTGTGTTACATTCATTGACAGGCTTGACAGTAAGCATTGACGTCACCTTCATAAAATACATTAAATGTCAGGTCCTCCCCATAAAACACCCCTTTTTTTGTATACCTGCCCAGTACCTTTGGCCTTTTAGAAACCAGAATGATTATGAGAAATTGATCTAGAAGGAAATATCTTTATTTCTAACCATATGGTGGCATGAGCCCTTAGCCCCAGATATTCCTGCCTTGCCTGGATGCATTTTTATCAGGAATGAGCAATGCTTCATGTGCTCTGTAGTTGACCTCTGACCTCACGCTCTGCACTTTTCCACTTCCTTCTACTGCCTAAAATTTCCCTATATTTTTCTGTGCCCTGCTAAGCATTATTGTCCTTGAATACTGCACTCTTCTTTAGTCCTACATGAAATGGGATACAGTCAAATGTTCTCTTGTAGGCACAGCTGGTGATTGGTGCCAGTCTGCTGCCTGCCCAGGGAAGCCGTTTCCCTTCCTCCTGGGTGTCCAACTCAACACACTGGTCTTCTGTTTGTAATAACAAATACACAAGAGAATTTACACCATTTGGCCTCCAAAAAGGTTCTCTGCTCACCAAAAATCAATTATGCAAAATAACAATGACCTCTATACACTTTTGTATACATCCTATACTTTTAGCTCTGTAAGGATAAAATGTGACATATATTAAAGTAAAATTTAATGAAAATGAAAGATGGATGACTTTTCACTTTGCATGTCAAGTTAAACAATATTGCATACAAAGAATCATTTGCTTTTATTGCTAAGTGTTTTATAGACCTTCCATTAATTTATTCTCTAGACAGCTGAATGAGTTGAGTGAATATTAATATCTCTGTTTTTTTTTTACGTGTCTGCCCTGCGTGAAATGGACACAGGAATAACTTACAAGTTATTACTACTTTCAGATTAGAACCTATAAAATTTTGATGCCTTTTTTAATGTTTGAATTCATAGTTATTATTCATGCATGTGTTTTCAAAACTGATAAACAAAATCAAGTGGAATTTAAAGGAATTTAGGGGGTTAAAAATATTTTCTATCAATGTATAATTTATGTGCCATAAAATGCTCAGAACTTCAATATTAGACTTCATTGTTTGAGAAAGACTCTAGACACCCACACAACATTTCCATCAGACACCCACACATTTCCAACTTCCCAACTAGCCAATAGCCTCCTCTCGCCCCACTCCTCAGGCAAATCTCTGATCTGATCTCTATCACACAGTTAAAGGAAATATATAGTCTGTGCTTTGTCATTTCTCTTTTTCACTCAATGTAAAATTTTAGAGATGTTTTCACATTGCTACACGTACCATCAGTTGGCTCCTTTTTTTTCTTTGAAACAGAGTCTCTTTGTCACCCTCCATAGAGTTCTGTAGTGTCACAGCTCACAGAAACCTCCAACTCTTGAGCTCAAGAGATTCTCTTGTCTCAGCTTCCTGAGTAGCTGGGGCTACAGGCGCCTGCTACAGTGCCCAGCTACTTTTAGAGACAGGATCTTACTCTTGCTCATGCTGGTCTTAAACTTGTGAGCTCGGGCGATAATCCACCTGCCTTGGCTTCCCAGAGAGCTGGGATTACAGGCGTGAGATTACACCACACCCAGCAAGTTGACTCCTTTTTATCGCTGAGTAGAATACAACTAAATATTGTATGAATATCTAGCACTTGGTTTGTCCATTGGCCTATTGATGAACCTCTGGCTGTTTCTAATATTTAGTGCAAATCTATGAAAACATTTTTGATCACATTTTTGTGCACATATATTTTCATTTCCCTTGGGCAAATAACCTGTGAGTGAAATTGCTGGGCCATAGGACAGATGCAACTGACCCATTTAAGAAGCTGTCAAAAAATGTCCAAAGCAGCTATGCCTTTCATATTCCACCAGCAGTATGTGAGAGTTCCAGTTGTTCCTTATCTTCCCTGACATTTGGTCTTGACAATCTCTTTCGCTTCGGCCGTTTCATTGAGTATACGTCTATACGCACATCGTACTGCTTGCATCTGTGTTCCTCTGAGTCTAACAATGTGGAGCCCTTTCCCATGTGCTTCTGAGCTTTGTATGTGTATATATCTTTTGTGAAATGTCTGTTCAGGTCTTAGGCATTACTAATTACTTTGTGTTTTCATTATTGAATTGCATGTTGGTGAGCGTTATAAATAATTGAGTACACAGTACTCTGCTAGGAACCGTGCAAAAAGGAATGATAGTTGTCACAAATCAATGTATTTAAATATTTTAAATTAGTATTTTTACCTAAATGATCAGCCTGAAGGTGTTGTTATATGTCCATCTTATACCTGATGCCTTTCTAGCCAGACCCCTAAGGAATCTTCTTTGATAGTCATAGAATTTAAATAAGTATATGTTAGATATATGAGTGAATGTTAGATAAGTTTAGAAT
This sequence comes from Loris lydekkerianus, assembly GCA_963574355.1. Taxonomy (NCBI): domain Eukaryota; kingdom Metazoa; phylum Chordata; class Mammalia; order Primates; family Lorisidae; genus Loris; species Loris lydekkerianus. Next base: position 45,258 of record CAUYPK010171609.1, on the reverse strand, counting down.
CGGTCATAATAATCATATTTAAACCAATTAGCTAACTCTGTGACTATTAAACTTTCCTTTCATAGACACCATTGCCTACAGTTGTCATGAAAAGAACATTGCTGGCTGTTAATCACATGCTCTACAAATAGGTTAAGAAGTAATCAAAGTTAACACAGAAGATAAGGTAGCATCATTATATACATAGATTTTTACCTCTTTTGCCTAGGGATAGACAATTTCAAAAATTTTTTAGACATATTAGGGACAGTTACTATTTTAATATGTAGGATTATTTAATAATTTACCACAGTATCACTAATAAGTGGGTTAGAGAGGATCATGTTATGTTTTACAACAAAACATGAGTTGATATATATAGGATGCACAGAATGGCAAATTTTCTTATCAGTATTTCTCTTTGTGAAGTATTTCTGAAATGTAGAATTACTCCACAAATTCTATCAAGATGTATAATTACATACATGAGTGTTCCATCCAAAATTTGTGTATAGTAGCTCAAGAATTTTTTTTTCAGCACATCATGCCAGATGAAACTTGCTAAAAAATAACAAATACTATAAAAAAAATAAGCACTATTTTTCATTGAAAATAACGTTGGAAGTAATTCAAAATTATACTATTCTTTAACCAAAGACAATGGTGGGAGTAGAATTGAAAGTTAATAAGGGAAAAGTACCAAAACATCATAAATTTGAGATAAATGTTGACATTTTAATGTGTTTATACATTTTGCCCATTCCAGAAGGAATTTAAATGGGCTCAGAGCACAAGCTGATCCCCTTACAATATGATGGGGATGAAACTCCGAGAGGGACTCCCTACCTAACAAATGCAAACATTGTAACCTAGTTGTATGTGCCCTCACATTAGCCTGAAATTTAAAAAAAAGAAAAAAATATGAAATATTTTAAGAAAGTCAGTGTGAAATGTGATTATCTCTTTGCCTATAAACAAAATTACTTAAATATTTCCATTATGTTACTCCAGACCCCAAGGATTGGGTATGAATATGTGATCCACTTAATCTTTTTAGTGTCATTTTATAGACAGTGGCAATTTTCATCCAGTATCCAAAGGACACAGTCTTCAGCACTACCTTGTATCTCATCTCCTTCTTCCCCTCCCAGTTTGTGTTATTCATATAGAACTACATAATCATTACTTTAAACATTCACATTCTGCTCTATAATCATAATAAGTGCAGTTTACGTGTTAATTCTATAGTTAAATAAACTTAGAACCCTTTGCATGGTTACTCCATTCATTACTTGGTCTTCTCAAATTTATCTTGTACTTTCTACAAAAAAATACCAATGACACCTACATTTTCTTACTTCTTGTATGTTTAAAAGATGTAGTGTTGTGACCCTAATACCTGAATGACAGTTTTGCTAAGCATATAATTGTCAGGCTTCTGCATTATTTAGTTTTCTTAAGGACTCTTCAGTGTGATCCATTGTCATCTAAGGCTTAATGTTTCTATTAAGAGATATGATGCTAAAAAGAATTTTTATCCCGTATAGGTGGCTGTCATAGACTGAATGTGTGTGTTCCCCCCTCCCCCAGATTCATATCTTGAAGCCCTAACGCCATAAGTCATAGCATTTGGTGGTGGGCTTTTGAGAGATAATTAGATTTAGATGAGGCCATGAGAATGGAGCCACCAGCAAGGGATTAGTGTTTTTATATTAATAAGGAGAGGAAGAGACTAGGGCTCACTGGCTTTCTGGCACGTAAGGACACAGTGTGATTGTGGCATCTCCCAGCCAGAAAGAGAGCCTCCACTACAACCTGACCAAGGTGACATTCTGATCTTGGCTTTCTATCATCTCAAACTGCGATGAAAGAAATCTCTGTTTTTTAAGCCGCTTGATCCATGATATTTTATTGGTAGTCCAAAACTGATTAAGACAGTGATTTCTCCTTCTGATCAAAGGATGTTTTTCCTTTGAGCAATTTATTGGGGTATGTCTCAGATTGATCACTGTATATTAGTTTTCCAAGGGCAGAGAGCATTGTTAAAATCTATAGACTCTAACCAACTTAAGTTGTGAAAAATTTTTTTGAATTATATATTTAGATATTTTTGTCCGTCATTTGTTAGATTGTTTAGGGACCCAATGATGCATATGTTATGTTTTCTTTGTGTTCCATGCTTATCTAACATAGCCTCTCTACTCTTGTTATCCTTGCTCACTATGTGTTATTATCGTCACTTTTCACAGTCCCACCTTCTGTGTCATTTACTATGATTTCCCATTTCTCCTTCAATCTCTTAGATCTACCATGTTTGCACATTTTTGTTAATTTCATCAAGGATTACACTCCATGTTGTCATAAACCATTATTTCCTTAATGGAAATATTTTCTTTTCACTTCTATTTTTTAATTATTTTCCCCTAATAGTAGTAGTAGTTGTAGTAGTAGTTGCAGTAGTGTATATAGACCTGTGGCAATTATTTTTATTTATTATTATTCATTTTGTATGATCCAAGTCAATCCTAGTTCAGTTATTTTAGGAAATTCTTGTATAGAAAAGATAGGAAAGGCGCAACTACTGGGATTTTAGCGTTATTCACAGTGAAACTTTTTGTTAGAGTTGTGCATGCACATAAGAATTTTCTTAGCCTATTTTTCTCACCACCTGTAAGAGATTCACATTTGTAAACTGCTCACAGTTCAGTTTCCCTCCACTTTTCTGCTTCATCTATATAACACATAATACAACCATGTCATTTTCATTCTTGTCTTAGATCCAACTGTCCTATTACTCTACAGGACCAGTCTTCAGAGATGATTCCACAATTGACATAGGTTCTATTTAATCCCTTTAATCTGAAAGACAGAGATTTTGTTCTCAGTGTGCACTATTTCCTGTGGAAAGTGGTGTCTTGCTGGCTTGTTGGGCTAGTAGCATATGGCACAGAGAGACCTATATTTCCTCTTATATTCCAAAGTAAACTTTCTATGGCAGCCTTTCTTCAAAGGTTGTTTGGTGTACAGACAATATTCATTTCATCAAAGATGAATTTTAAATGTTTTTCTTGTTGTTGTTACTAAATTGATTTCTATAAGAAGAAAATGACATCAGTATCTCACAATGCCACCTTAAACTTTGAAGCACGTACATGTGCTTTTAACCTTAAAGATTTTTTTCCTTTTTCTCATGTCTTTCTTGAATGGGTAAGGCCTTATGACAGTGGATCACAACACGCACTGCACTTCTAGGACAGTGTAAGAGGTCCTGAGATGCCACCAGCTGACCCAAGCTGGTTAAAACTTTATCACCTTTATTGGCCCCACTCCTATCCCTAAACTCAAGAAAGGTGTTAGGGATTTTGAAGACTGTGTTTAGATTTGAAGGCATGAAGATTAACATCACAGTATTAAGGAGAGATAGATGCTTCCTCACAATGTCCCTCGGAGAGGGCTCTGGGAAGGCAGAAAACACATCCCTCTCTAAGAGAGAACAAAAGCTAAAGGAAATGGGCCTACTTTGGGATTCAGGGCCAGTTTTGTTAGGACAGGGGCTCTGAATGACACATGTTATAACCATAGAAATAATTTTCTTTTGTGATTCTTGAAAGCCATTCTTTTGAGAAAAATTAATAATAAATTTTATGTGATTCAAAAAGCTATGTTGTCACCTTCATGCAGCAAGGTAGAACTGCAGGGCTGTGGGTGCACACTGCTCCTCTTCGGGGATGCAGTTCATAGGACTTATGATGCCATGATGTGAGCTACAATGCCATGATATGACCCTGAAATCTAGACCCTTCCAGGTCTTCCAGAACAGCTGACACTTTCCAATAGAAAGCCTTTATAGTCATTTTATAGTGCTGCTATTGCAAAATTTTACAACCTGAGCAGCTCAAACAAAACAAATTCATCATCACACTGGAGTTCTGTAGGTCACAGGGACAATGTGGGTCTCACTGGACTAACACCACAGTTAGAAGGCTGGGTTATTTTCTGGAATCTCAAGCAGAGAATCTGTTTCCCACTCATTCAGTTGGCCAAATTAAGGTCATTGTGGCTGTAGAAATAAACTGTGTGTTTTCCTGCTGGCATTTTCTTGAGAGTCATTCCTGGCTTCTAGAGGCCATAGTCGTCGTTTCATGGCTCACTTCCCCATGTTCCAAGCCAGCAGCGGTGTGTGGTGGCCTTCTAGAGTCCTGTGTCTCTGACTCTCTTCCACTTCCCACTTATTTCAGATTAGATTGTGTCTTCCCAGATAATCCAGGTAATTTTTTTATATTTCAGTTAGTTTATTAACAATATAATTCTACAAGCAAACTTCAGTCCTCTTCAGGACATCCTAACACATTCACAATTCCCACGGAGTAGGGCGTACATCTTTGAAGGTGCCACTACTGGGCTTACCACAGTCGTTCTTTGCTTGCAAATAAAAGGGAAGTGGGTAAATGAGGTTATTTACATCAGGGAACAAAGTGGGGGCAAAAGAAGACAGCGGCCAGAGGCCAAGAGTGGGTTCAGAGACAGAAGAGGCTGCACAAATGCATCACACCAGTAACTCCACAAATAAGAAACATTTACCTTGTAAGTTCCCCAGCTCCAGGCCTTCACGCAGTGCTGCTCCCTTTTGACTGGAAACGTCTCTCCATCCCACAGTTATTTATCTACCAAACTCCTAGTCATCCTCTATGGATCAGGCTAGGTTTTTTCTTCCAAGCAGCCTTCTTTGACAAGGCCAGTCTGGGTTAGCTGTTTATCACCAGAGTTCCATCTCATCCTCAACTAGCACTATGCTCTTATACCCAAAGCACACTATGTTTAGTTTTCTTTAATCTCCTACTATACTCTTAGCTTAAGGTAGGCTTGGAAGTCTTTTTTTCCCCCTCATCATTACATTCCCTATTTCCCAGCTCCATATGTTTTTTTTGTTTTTTTTTTCTTTTTTGAATGAAGAACTTACTAAAAGGATTAAATCATGTGAGGACTCTGGGATTTAGTGTTCATCAAATGAATTACTCTCACAACTAACTAGAGAAAGGACACAGTGGAGTGTTCATTAGGAAGAGAGAAGCCTGAATGAGTGGTAGGAGTGACTTTATAGTCTAGAAAAATCTGGGTGAGGGTTTAGGGTTTAGGCCAAATAATACTCTTATTATAACCAGAAGGGTTTGGGGTTATTTTGTGTTTTGAGACAGAGTCTCACTCTGTTGCTGTGGGGTAGAGTGCTGTGGCACTCACAGCAATCTGAAATTCTTGGGCTCAAGTGATCCTCTTGCCTCAGTCTCCCGAGTGGACAGCACCAGAGGCCGAGAGTGGGTTCAGAGACAGAAAAGGCTGCACAAGGCAACACACCAGTAACTCCACAAATAAGACTACAGGTGCCCGCCACAATGCCCAGCTATCTTTAGAGATGGGTCTCACTCTTGTTCAGGCTGGTCTCGAACTCCTGAACTCAGGCAGTCCACCCACCTCAGCCTCCCAGAGTGCTAGATTACATGTATGAGTCACTGCGCCTGAGCTATCACCAGAGCTTTGAATATAGGAGTTGGAAAAACTGGTTACAAATTACCCTCGTGTCCTTTAAAGAAAAACTAGACTCAGAGCCGCCAGTCTTGCATTTGAATCCTGACTTTGATCCTGCCTGCTTCCTGGGTTGTCAGACCATGAAATCTTACCTTCATTAAGTACCAGCTTCCTCATAGTGTTTGTAAAAGTGCATTAAATATTAAAAATTGCTCTAACATGTAAGCTATGATTAGTCTAAATAGTGAATGAGAACCTCAAGTCATTGTTAACATTGTGTGGACCACAGAGTAATTCTATTATCTGAAGAAAGTGATCTTTCTCCAGCTATCTGTACATTTGCATGGCGCCTGTTACTGCAGTACTTGGATGCTAGAACAGACACATTAGACTAAATTAATTACCCAAGTGTGTTGGGGCAAGGCCAACTTTTTTCATTTTATCTGTACTGGAGACTTGATGGAAACAGTTCCTTCACTTTCCAGATGTACTCTGTCGAGAAGGAGAGGGGTGGAGGATAGTGACTCTGGAGCAGAGCTTATCTGGAATGACCCTCTTTTCATGTCTGTTTTTCCCCAGACACAGCCATAGAATGTTGCAAGAAGCAAAATCAAATCATATAGCAATCCATCCATTTAGGAGAAAACAGGACAGGTTTTCAATCTACAAGAGTCAGCAACTGGTTAGGCTTTAGCCAGACTATTATGAATAAAATTATCATTCAGGAATTAATTGTTGTAATTTTCAAATCCTTAGAGGTATATTATACTATTTCACTATCTAACCAAATTCTTTTGGTTTTTAGTTTCAGAGCTAACTAATAAATATTTAGGAAGTTTTACGACCATGCAGACCTTGGAGCCACCCAGAGAAACTTGTTGTCATCAGGATATGACACAGGATCTGCGTGTCTATAACCCCTTAGTGATTCTTAAGTAATTCGGAAGTCTGACAGTAATTGTACTGTGTGGTCTTTTACAGGTCCTCTCCCTGTGTGAGATGATACGATTCTATCGTGACAACCAGCCATTCCTGAATGAACCAGAGGCCACGCTTTCGAATGCACAGCTCTAATACCTGCCGTTAAGTATCTCTTGAAATGGGCAGTTTCACATTTTCCCTCCAACCAACACCACGCAGAATCCTGGCGTGTGGCAGTACTACAGTCAGGTGTCACACCTCATGTCTCTCTCCTCCCGTCTGAGAAGAAGCAATCCAGTTTGGAGGGCTCACAGCCTCAGTAGGCAATAGGGTAGAGCATCACCCAAAATACACACCCACAGTCCCACCCCTGTGAGGACAACTTTTTGTTCGTACAGATGCTTGGATCTGCATCTTTCAAATCCCACTCTTTCATAGATGATGTAGTCTGAATTTTCTGAAACATCCAGGATAAATTCTAAGGTGAGGAGGCAGGAGGCTGAAGTACCATAAGGCAGGACTTAGATTTTCAAAGAAAAGTTCTGAATATCATTCTACAAGCCAAAAGTTATCATTGGGCTTAAGGTATAAGTACACAAGAGAGAAGAGAGAGAAATTATGGAGTAATGTGGAAAGAAATTTTGCTTCTGCATTTTGAATTATGGTTCTTTAATTAGAAGAAGCCTTTTAAGCAAACAAGGTAAGATAGTTAATATTCCCCAGAGTAATTGGAATTTACCCTGTGGTACTCTATTTTCTGCAGTACTCTTACCTCCAAAAAGAAAAAAATTGATTGAGCTTAGAAAGCCACAAAGGGAGGCAATAAGCTAGTACAATAGCTTCTCTTAATCTTGAAATAAAAATAAATAATTGATATCATTTAGCCTTTCCCCTAAAGATCCACCCTGAAAAGAAATCAGAATAGGAAACTCTGTAATAATTTTTAAACCCCATGAGAAATTCTACATTAAACTATAATAATATTTCTTACATGTTTCATTCCAATGTCATTGCAGATGCCTATGTTTCCCATGAAAAAAAATAATAAAAGCCATCATTTTATTTTTTACTCCCCTCTTCCCAGGAATAAAACTTGATTGGTAGAACATGTAATAATGGAACAAAAATTGCAAAAAGCACAAGCTTTGTAATTAGAATGACTGGTTTATATCTCAGTTCTCCTGCTTAATATTAATAGTTATGTGGACTGAATAAGAATCTCTCAGTCTCAGTCTTCTTATCTATAAAATGTAGAGGCCTTTGTAACATTTTCGTGGGAACATAAAAATAATAGAGGTAGTATAATTGCACAGAGATGCCTGGCTGGAGATTACATTTGCTACTTAACCACTTGCTTTTCTTGATTTAGCTGGTGAGAGGTCTGCTAAAACTCTCCCTGATTGCCCAAGGGGAGAAATTACTTTCTAACACACCGAAGTGGCTTCCCTATCTTTTGGAGATTACATAAATAATGCTATCATCCAGGAAAAATGCATGAACAATTTGAATTTAGGCTTATCAGGAAAATATGCCAGATTTAGATGAGGTATGAGAGGGTCTAAGTTACCCAGGATATTTTCTCTCAGGAAAATAATAGGGTAGCTATATTATCTAAGAAAAGGTATAATTATGTCTTTGGGTTAGATGATCTAGAAATTTGAGGCAGTGGGAAGATAGATGGTCAGGGTGGTTGATGTAGCCTATTTACTGATGACAGCAGTTCTAAAATTAACGATGTGCAATGAAGATGGTGGCTGGAAAAAGCCCCAAAATAAGAAGATAAACCAGAAGACCCAGTCTGGAAATATGTTTTCTAGTAATTACCATATCAGTTATTATGTTTTTGTCATTCGAAAATATTTTTCCTAGTTCCAACTAGTTGCTCTATGAGTCAGGAAATGAAGGTTTAAGACCTCTATTCCAGATAAGAGCAAGGACAAAGTCTCATCACCGTGTAAAATAGTATCTCCCAACCCCAGAACCTTCACCCTGCTTCATATGACATTTAAAATTTATTTTTGTCTCTTTCCTGACCAAGATGAACTTAACCTTCTCTTTAGACTAAATTTTAGACGGGTTTCTTCCTGATTATTGATGTCTGACTTCCTTTCTCTTAAAGTGTTTACTTTAGAAAGTTTGCTATTATAAATTCTTTCTCTGTCCCTATGAAAAGTAAGTCTCCTTCCAGCCTCTTGCCAGTTTAGCAACCCAGGAATTTCAAGGACCTGGAAGCCCTTTCCTGTGTAGTGAAATCATCAAGAAAGACAGCATCCCTTTCTCCCAGTCTCTGTATGTAGGGGGGTAGAAGTCTAACTTCAGTAAGCGCCAGTTAGCAACACACATCCCTTGGCCACTGACCCCCTGACCTCCTCCAGTACGTTTCCACTAACTCACTCCGGTGCTTACAAATTCCCAGCCTTCTGTTTTAAGTAGTTGAGTTCAGTTTCTCCCCCTTATTGAAATAGTCTTGAATAAAGTCTTCCTTGCCTTTTAATTGTCTGATGCAATGTTTCTTTGATACTCCAGAGGAAGATAAGCTCCATGAGGTCTGTGTGGTCAATGTTGTGTTACTAGCACCAAGGCACTAGGCCATTATTATTCATTGGATCAAAAATCATATCTTCTAGAGTTCAAGGGGAACAAGGTTTGAATTCTCCCTTTTATCATCAGGTATGGAACCTTGAACAATTTGTTAGTCCTCTAATATTCACTTTACCTTAATACAATGGGAAAGAAATAAAGGTACCCTAATACCATAAATTTGTTATAAAGATGATACAGTGTGTTAGTGTACATAAAACCGTAGCTAGTGTTTTTCAACCTTTTTTATCTCACAGCAAACTTGAACCTATAATTAAACTTCTGCACACTTAAATTATGTTGATCCAAAAATAGAGTACAAAAATATATACTTATTGTACTTTCAATTTTTTTGGAAAATAATTTAATTAACAATCTTTAAACATTTCGTGCCACACCTAAGATCCTCTCACAGCACACCAGAGTGGCACAGCAGGCAGGTTGAAAATCACTACCTTAGCTATCTACAAAACCTTTTGTACCTGTTTTATATTTTTACCCGGTGAGCTTAGAATGTGATAGGTGGTCATTTTCCGAGACCACTTCATAAAACAAAATAGGAAATAAATTCCAGGAAAAATTAAAAAAGGATAGATAACTGGAAACAGAAATATAAAAAATAGGAACAGGGAGGCAAGTAGGCTTCAGAAAAAAAAACAAAAACTAAAGAGTGTGTGATAGAACAGGAGAAGTGGAGTTCTGCAACTTCATTATGCTTATGTCTTGGGTAGAATGGGAAGTTGTTACCCTTGGTTAAATCATGGATAAGTTCGGCAACATTCCCCTTAAAATTGCCTTCTCAGTTTGTGCCTTTTGAGTGGTCCAGTAATGCTTTTTACAGGGTCATCTGCCTGGGCCATCACCAGAGTGACCAATACCCACTCTCTCCCACCCTCATCATGCTCCTGACACTTAGTTACTGAATTAGCAAGCAAATAATATCTCCTACAAGAAAAAGAGAAGGCATGCTTAAACTGGTCCTTAAGTAGTAAAACACTATGTTGTAGCCAGGGGTAACATTTGTACTATTATAAAGAAAATTCATTTTTATAGGGAAAATATGCAACTGGGAAGCCAGTTTTAGTTCAGATTTACTCTAAAAATGTTTCTCCAACCAAAAGGAAGAAGGTAAAATGCCCACTTTTCCACTGTGGAAGCAAGGAAGACATACCTACAAGATGCTAACCAGCAAGATTTAAAAAGAAGGACAGGAGCATATGGGCCACTTTGCACAGCAGAATTAAGTTATCCCTGAGGATATACGACAGGGGGGATATTGGAGAAGAGGGAAATCCTGAAAGACCAGATAATGAGATCTGCGCATACCTGGCAAGCAGTGAAAACATTTCTAGAAAGATATGAAGAGATCTAGCTATGAGATTGTGAATAATTAAGTTCACAAACTCATCCTAGAAAAAGCACTATATACCTCATTGCTGAATATCACTATGGTCACCAGATGGCCAAGCGGAGCACTTTTTCTAGGATGAGTTCAAGAACCTAATTGTCAGACCTCCTATGATGACAGCAAAATAGTTCCAGAATTGCTTTGAAGGGTGGACAAGGCACTGGCATCAATGCAGAGCTTCCTAAAGGGAACACTTTAAAGGTGACCATAGTGATACTCAGAAATGAGGTATGTAGCACTTTTTCCAGGATGAGTTTGAGAACTTGATTGTCTGATCTCATAAAACACGAACTGTGAATGAAAATAGTGAGAAATTTCTGCCACTGATTTTATGCTACAGACATAAAATGTGATACTGTGAGACTCAATAACACAGAATTTGTGAACAAAATGGTGAAAGCTTAATAAGATAGAAATTTGACATTACAGATATGTCTTGCAGCTAAATTCAGCTGAGGGTGTGTTACTCATTTCCAGGAATCCTCTACATGTGTGTGTTTGGGGACAGAGGGAGCAAATGAAGAATTCATGATGAAGATTTTTGCCAGAATATACATACTATATGATAATTATGGATTTTGTATACTTTATTCTTAAGTCTATAGTAAATTATACATGGTTTCATTCAATTGTATAGTTTCATTCATTTTCAATTTCTTACCTTATTTCCCTTAGCCAGAAAAGGAACCACTCCATAGATGTGCATATATTAATGTGCAGACGAGGTACATACCAGATGCCCCTTTCAGCCAAAATGATGATGCTCAGAAAATTACCCTTTCTAGATTTTCTTTTCCCCTTAGACAAAGCTTTATTTCCCACTTACCCTAGAATTGTAGACTCTTCTTAAATTTTTTTATAGAGGAAAGTAAAGTCATGGAATTGTGGCTGATCCCCAGGATTATATCTTCAGTTATTTATTCCCTTCACTCAATGCATTACTATTGAAGATCTCACTTGAGCCCAGGTGGTGTTGCTATTAGTGTGAGCTTTATTCCACAAGGAAATTCAGCAACCCAGGGTTTCCTTGTGTGTGCCAGTGTTTCCCCTCATGGCAGTGTCCTTTCCATTCAACAAATGGAAAAAAAAAAAGTGTGTGGAGAGAGACAACCTTCTCCTTTACAAGCTTAGTCTGAAACACACACACTTCTGCTCATGTTGTGTTGGTTAGAATTAGTCACATGGTTCCACCTAATGGGGTAGGGAGCTGAGACACATAGTCCCTGACTAGGTAACTGCTTCCAGGTGACAACTCTGTAAAATAGAAGGAGCACAAATTGTGGTACACAGGTATAGTAGAAAGATCTCTGCTATAATTGCTTCTCTAAATGTAATCTATGTTTTTTAAACCAGGCATTTCCATACATGACAAACATAAAAGCGGTATTAAGTAAAATACGTGAGGGGTTATTGTGAACGTGAACAAATATTTTAAATGCAGCAGCAATTAGAAATATCCCTTAATATATATACAATACTCAATATTATGTTTTCTGATGTGATCTGGGAATTATTTATCAAATCACAAGGAATACCTGTTATGATAGTTAATTCTACAAGTCACGCTGACTAGTCTATTTTATAGACCGAATGTTTGTGTCCCCTCCAAATTAATACATTAAAACCTATATTACCAATGTGATGGTCTTTGAAAGGTGGTTAGTGCCCTTATGGAAGAGGCCCCAGAGAGCTCTCTCCTGGTCTTTACCATGAGAAGATGCAGGGAGAAAAGTGCCATCGATGAGCCAGAATGTGGCCCTCACTCCATATCGAATCTGTTGGACCCTTTATCTTAGGCTTCCCAGACTCCAGAATTGTAAGAAATAAAATTCTGTTCTTTGTAAGCCACTCAGTTTATGTTTGTTTAGCCACCCAGATGGACAGGTATGGTGTCTAGTTGTTCGATCAAACAGCAGCTTAGATGTTGTCATAAAAGTATTTTGCAGTTTAACATTCAGAACCAGTTGACTCTAAGGAAGGAGGTTATCCTTGATGACATAGATACACATCATCCAGTCAGTTGAAAGCTATAAGAATAAAACTGAGGTTTCCAGAAGAAGGAATTCTGCCTCAACATCTACTTTTACCTGAGTCTCGAAATCTGCCAGCTTGCCCCACAAATTTCACACCTACCAGCTCTATAATCTCTTGACCCAGTTCTCTCTGTGTCTCTCTCTCTCCCTCATCCTCTTTTTTTTCTCTAGTTCTCTTTTTATCTGTCTATTTCTATGTCTTATTGGTTTAACCCTGACTGATATATCGGTGAATGTGATTTCCTTTTATATCAGCTAAAATAGGTGCCTGGGTAGTTAGAAATATTTACACAAATCATCCCTGCAATGTTCTGAGGACCAGTTGTTAAGTAGGTTAATAGAAAGTAAGTAAGCTTCAATAAAAACACACACACAAAAAAGATAGTTTTAAAAATCATTGGATTTATACTTATAAAAAAAAAGGGGGGAACCTACACATAAGTACATATGTATATGCATTTAATAAGCATAAGCACAGAGGTACACATAAAAACATACACTACAAACCCTGCCAATATCACTACCATGATAAACTCACCTAGATTTTACCAGATTGAAAGAGTAGAGTTCTTCCCTTAGATGATTTCGTGGGCAACCTTGTTATAAAGAATAGTCAAAATACCTACATTCAAATTCCAGCTCTGTGATTTAATGGGTATAAAATTAAGATACTTACCCTTTTAAAACTTCAATGCACTAATCTACATAATGGGTATTATGACTCCTAACTTGCTGGGCTCCAGCCCTGGGGGGCAGGGTCCTTTAAGACCTGTGGAACTAGCAGCGACCAACTGGGGAAAAAATAAAGTTGAAAGCAGCAAGGAACAAAATGGCAGAACACACAGAATAGAATTTTCAAAGGTGGATATAGGTGTCCATTGCTAGCTTGTGGGGCATCAGCAAATGGCCCTGAGTCTTTGTTCCAACCAACTTTTATTGAAAGCTATTTTCTTATTTAGCTGAGGGGAATAAGCTGAAGAAGGAGTAAAAACATCGGCAATTTCTATGAGTAAGCATGTTAGTTCTTATTCTATCTATAATCATTAACTTTAAGGGTCTGGGCAGCCTTGAGAAATCCGGAGCCTGAGGCTTGTGTGGGGGCAGCCTCCTGTTTGTGGTCACACACACAGATCTCCTGGGGGAGGGTAGACCCCTCTAGATTTTCTGTGGAGCAGAGTCACTGGCATCAGACTCCTCTGAAGAATTGGTGGAAAAGAAGAATTTTCTTCTTATCTCTCCCTAGAGGCATTTCCCTCCATGATTAGGGTACAAGCTCTTCTGCCCATATTTCAGGGCTCGAGCTGTTCCCTTGATCTCTGCCCTGGCCATAATACAAGAGAGAGCACCACTGAATAAATCACAGATATGTCATTAAAAGTAAGGGAATATTTAATTATCTTTGGGGAAAGATTGAAAAAGACCCTTCAAAGTGATCTACAATTCACATTAGAGATGAGAACAGATCTATATCCTCAAACCTTCCTAAATTTCTCTATAATCTGTTTTAAAGTTCTACAGATTTTTAGAAAATCCATAAAAACAGAATTTTAGAGCAATCAGGAGAGAATTTCCATAAACTCCCTTTATGAAATCTACCACTTACTCCAGAATTTGTGTCCATATATTTCTCCTTCCTTCCTGTTGTTGAGAAATGTCTTCCTCCAATCTTAGTAGAAAAATGAAGCATCTCTTACCACCTGGCCAATTCCTTATTTTATGCACTATGTCCTGTATTCTCTTTCATCTCACCTATTCAGGGACATCACTGCCTCACTCTAACAATTCTGCCCCTACCTTTTCCTCTTACGTCCTCAATATATTCTTCTCTGCTGTATCATTCCCATACACCGCTGTGCTTTTATTCTTGTCATCACTAATACATAAATAACCTGAAACAAAAGCCTATTTGCCCCACTTCTTTCTCTTGTTACTAACACATCCCTCTGTTTGATGTTACATCAAAACTCCTTATTTGGCTCACTTTCTTCAAGCCCCTCCACCCATTCTCCTTAATTTACTCCAGTCTCAATCTATGATTCCCATGACTCTATTAAGAAGACACTAGTCAGGGTCAGTAATGATCTCAAAGTTGCTGAATCCTCTGCCCAAATCTCAGTTCACATCTAACTTCATCAAGGGCACCTGACAAAGGTGATTCTTCAGTACTCTTGGAAACCCTCTTTTTTCTTGTCTTCAAAGGCTACATTATCTTGGATGTTCTGACTGCTGGGCTATGCCTCCTCAGTCTCCTTGGAAGTTTTCTTCTCCTCCACCACTAACTGAAGTTGTTGCTTGGGGTTTAATCCATTGGTTTAATGTATGTTCTACATTTTGAAGAGTCCTGTCTGAGAGTGTTTCTTATTGCTTATAACAAAATACAAAACACTGGGTAATTTACAAAGAAAAAAAATTGTTTCTTATAGTTAGGAAGACTGAGATATCCTAGGTCAAAGGGTCACACATGGTCAGAGCTTTCTTGCTAATGGGAACCTATGCAGAGTCTCAAGGCAGTATAGGACACCTCAGGATGAGAGGGCTGAGTGTGCTTTTCCTCTCTTCCTCTTTTTATAAAGCTTTCAGTCCCTTAATGACCCACTAATCCACTAACTCATAAATATGACACATTCGGGATCACATTTCAACATGAGTTTGGAGGAGACAAGTAATAGCACCTCCCACAATTATACCATTAGTTCTGACTTCCCTTCTGAATTCTATATCTATATATTCAACATCTAATTGCCTACTGGATAGTTTAATATAAATCTCAAAATCAGCGTATCTAAAGGCGAATTTCCCATCTGCCCCCATATGCCTTAACCATAGTGTTTTCTACCTCAACCAATGCCAACTTTTTTTTCCAGTTTTCCATTGTCTCCTTTAATGTCATTCTTTACTCTTCTATTTTTCTCTCATTCTACATAAAATTTATCATAAAATCCTACCTTCACATCCAATGACCTGCCATTTCTTACCATTCTCATTGTGTAGAAGAAAAACTTGCACTGAACAAAGCTAAACCAATAAGAAAGACTTTATTCAAAGCTGTTGCAATAGAAGAGGAGGCCTGAGCTCTGAGACAAAGGGCTGCAGAATGCTTATGGGCTGGTTGTAGGGAAGATCATTGGTCACCTGTGTTTGCTAACACAGGACACATAAATATTTTCATATCTTTGTACTAACAGGTG
This sequence comes from Loris lydekkerianus, assembly GCA_963574355.1. Classification (NCBI taxonomy): domain Eukaryota; kingdom Metazoa; phylum Chordata; class Mammalia; order Primates; family Lorisidae; genus Loris; species Loris lydekkerianus. Next base: position 29,626 of record CAUYPK010171609.1, on the reverse strand, counting down.
GTTTTATAACTTGGTACAAGATATTCCCAAAGTTAAGCTCCTACTTTCCCACAGAAAATGGGGGAGAGAGGCGTTATCTCCCTTAGTTTCATTTCATCTCTCATATTATATCTGCTTGCGCCACACTGGTCTCTTTGACAATTCTTTCAATCTGAAAATCACACTCCCTTTGCAGTTGTGTTTTGGACACCTATTGATGTAAATTCCACTAAACATCCTAAACCAATGATTTTCAAATGATGTGCACACTGATGTGTTGACAGGATCCAAAGTGTGCTGCAAAAATATTTAAAATCATTAGTGAAATTCAAAGCACAGTAAGTTTATTCTATATTTTATACTTTTTCTTTGATTAACATAATTTAAGTGTGCCATAAAAGTTTACCTATAGGTTTATGTGTGCCGTGAGATAAAAAAAGGTTGAAAAACAATGTCCTAGAGATTAATTTACATCAACATGAGATAAGAATAAAATTTTCATATTTTAAAACACTTTGTATTTCTATTATTAAGGCTCATAATTTCCTCAAAATATCATGTTGAACTTGAAAACAATCTGTAATGGTAAGCTTAGAAGTATTTAATTTAATAGACTTTTTTTTTTTTTAACAAATGTCATATGTCTATTTTCTAACATATTGGTTTTTGTATTTAAGGTATTTTTTTCTTATCCCAATAGTTGAACTAACATTTTCTGGGTACCCTTCCTGTGCCAGCTTCTGGTACTAAGATATAAATCTTTCTATAATGCCTGGCACACACAGTCAATATTCAGTAAAAGAATTATTGAAGACTTCCACGTAATTATCACTTCACTAAATGTTGTCTATTGAAAGAGTGGACTTATGCATATATTGTATGTCAATAGTGTCATATAAATTATCCTTTCCAGAAATACTCTGAGAAAAGAGTTACTTAACATTTAGAAGATTAAAAATGCATAGTTCAGAGGTGTTTCCTAATACAGAAAAGAAATAAAAGATAGCACATAATTATGTTAAAACAGAACAGGAATATGATGAAAGAAGAGAAAGATATGGACTGGAATAGTAATGAAGCCTTCATAAAGGTGACTGGAATTGAGTCTCAAAGAACGTAGTAAAGAAGGATTAGATGTTGAAAGGTGGGAGGGTGCCATACAAAATCAGGCCAAGTAGCGTTACTAGCAGAGACGTATTAAGAGCATCTGCAAGCAGATGGGCTGCCACCCAGAATGGAGAGCACTAACTTAGGGTAAGGAGCTTCTTTGAAAACAGTTCAGGGGGTAGGTAACATAAGTGTAGCTCAAAAGATGTCAGAGATCAAAGGTTACCTGCTGGAGGCATTGTAAAATGCGGGAGAGCCATCTGCTGGAAAAGTAAGGAGTGTTAGCCTTTTATAACTGCTGAGTGACCACTAGCCAGGGAGGGAGGAATTGTTCTGCAGTATTCTGGAGATGCAGGGATTTTACCATTGTTGTTAGTCCTCTGGCTCTGTGGTTTGATTTTTGGCTTAATTCATTCAGCTTCTTGACCCAGTTCCTCTAAATAGCTACCTCACTAAACGACCATGCCTATGCTAAGGCAGCAGCTAAGGTTTAAGGATTCCTTTCCCATAAAGGAACTGCAGCCAGACACACAGCTAGAGAAGCCTCTGAAGCAGAGATGTGTATCAGCATTCAAGAGGCAATTAGGAAAGACGCTGAGTGATATAAAAGTGTTAGTGGCATGAAAGGACGTTACAGATCACTTGTAACCAGACTCTGAAGATGTCTTAATGCCAAGGTGAAATATTCATGATGGAATTAAAAATATAATTCAAGAGATGACCTATGTTGAGTTGAAATTTGAGCATATTAAAGCTCAGGCAAAGAAAGACCTTATTAACTTTAAAATTAGTAGGAAACAAATTTAAGCTCAGAACGGTAAGGTACTGAACAACATGAAGAACATGTTACCATTTGGCAGGGGAAAGATTATTCTTCATATTTGCATATATATTTACATATCTATGGAATAAAGTTATAAAGTTGCACAATTAGAAACAGTGATTATCTCTGAGAAGGGTAAGTGAGTGATTGGGAAGACAGATGAAGGAGACATAGTTTTCATTTTATGTATCCTTTTATATTTCAGGAATTTTCTACCACAAGTTTGTATTAGCTATCATAAAATAATCAATTACTTAAAAAAAAAAAAACCTAACCACATGAACAAAAGTAGACAGCTTTGCAAGAATGGAAAGTTTCTGAGGGCAAATTTAGTGAGGTTGAGGCATTAAGGGAATAGGGGAACATATGGCTGAAAAAAGAAGTCAGAGAGGCAGTGTGAAGATATTTTTGTGCTAATCTAAGATTTTATAATTATACCTCTGTCAGCCAACAAGGTCGGTACACAGCAAATGTTCAATATTTAAATGAATGAAATAATAGCAAAGAACTGTGATCCATAACATCCCTCCTGTACAATACTGAGTATTCCACTCACCTCTTTGAACCTAATTTTTTACCATTAGAGGGAGAGGTTTGAGCCAGGATAGCCTTTAAGGTCCTTTCCTGTTTTGATAACATATAGCTAATGATTTTCCTCCTGGATGAATATAAGAGCACTGATTCTTTCAGACCACTGAAGAAATGATGAAGAATCAGTTCTCTTTTCTCAGAAGGTATTATAATTGGTTTCTTCCCCAAGGTGGCTGACTAGAGGTATTTCCAGAGTGGCTCATCCACATAGAAGAATCAATGTAGTATGTAGAAAATCACACTTTCAACATATTATCTAAGAAGGAATGTAAGAGTTCAACAGAAAAGAGAAAGGGAATTTCTAATTCTGCTAAGAAGGATAGCACATAATCCATGTGTGCGGAATTGGCCAAAAACCAAAAGTGAATCCTCAATATGGGACAAGCTGAGTAAATGTCTTTCGGTGCTCCATATTCCTACTGAGGAATTGTGAAATCCAGTCCACAAGAGAGAACCTTAACCTTTCCAAACCCTAAATCTAATTTGAGGAATGACCAGGTGACTGCAAGAAGGAACTGGTTCAGAACATGTCCCACATACCTTGTACTTCAGGGTGCCAGCAGTAGGGCCCCCTCTCAATCTTAACTCCCAGTAAGCTGTGTGGGGTCCTTGGAGCTCACCAAATGGCAGTTCTTGATGTTAGATACTTGGGCGGGGGGACTGGGCACTGGGGCTCAAGCAGAGATGAGGCTCCTACAGCCAGCATAGAAAATGAGTGTGATGTGGACTCTAGCAGCTGGTGCACTGGAACTGGGCTCCCTCCACCTCTAGGACCTGAGCAGGAGGAGACCTGCCACGGAGCTTGGTGTTGAGTGGTCATGAGGTGTCTTCTATGGCCCAGGGCTATGTTGCAGACAGGAAGCAAACTGCTGAGACTAACTGAATATCCTAAAAGGCAGCCACAGTCAGAATGGAGGAGTGAGCCTTGCTAGGACTGAGGCATGAAAGAGAACCAGGTCTCATTGTGCTGACTGGCCATGACACTAGAAACCTGTCCCTCTTCGTACTAGGACCTCAGCACAGTTGTGAGTATTCCTCACCTAGGTGTTTCGCCAGAGGCCTGAGGATTGTCCCACCTTCAGGACTGGTGCCTGTACCTGCCATTGGGAGGCCTAAGTGACAGCTTGCCCAGTGGTTCCATCCCTCCATGACATAGTTCTGGATCCAGGTCCCTGGGTGTTCCACAGCCCAATCTGCCACCCGAGACACTTGAGTGCTTCTTCCAGTTGACAGACATTGGACATCCTGCTGCCAACCCAGCTTCCCCTTGCCTGCAAGCACCACCTACTGGCATAGAGGACAACCTTCACAGTCCACTACAACATACCAAAAAGCACAGTGCTCAGGAATGAGAACAGCCCAAGACAACTGCTACCCACATTGCCTATGTCATGGCAACTTTTCAAGAAGTTATAAGCCCTCTCATCTACCCATTAAACCACTATTACAACTAGCATTTGAGAATCAGGGAAATCATTTAGAATCTACACCAGTGCACACATTCAGAAGCAAAACCAAATTGCCTTACTCAATAAATATCACAGTCACATCTTCAAAATACATGTCCTCCCACCACAAAAGCCAATTCAAAGATTTAAAAAAAGTAAGTGTTGATCCAGGTGCACAAAAATCAATGTAAGTGACAAAAATCCTGAAAAAAAAAACCCACAGTGTTATGAAACTTTCAAAGAAACATAATAATCCTACAGTAACAGATAGTAACCAAAAAGGAAACCTCAAAATGCCAGATATGGAATTAAAAATATTGATTTTAAAAAAGTTCAATGAAATCCCATACAAATCTGAAAACCAACTCAAAGAAATCAGAAAATCAATTCAGTTTACAAATTAGAAATTCACTAAGGATATAAATATCTAAAAAAAAGAAAAATTCTGGAATTGAAAAATGCATTGAAGCAATTACAAAGTAAAATAGAATGGAAAGCTTCAAAAGTAGACTAGACAAAGCAGAAGAGAGAATTTTAGAACTAGAAGATAGTTCTTCTGAAGCATGAAAAATAATGAACAAAGTCTGCAAGATGCATGGAACTATATAAAGTCAACAAACTTGCAAATTACTGGTATTGCTGAAGCCGAAGAAAAGTTAAAATGTTCAGAAAACCTATTTAAGGAAATAATTGATGAAAAAAGTTCAACTCTAGCAGGAGAATTAGATATCTATGTGCAGAAGGCCCTGCTAGCCAAAGGAAATGCATGGTTAAAAGAACTTCATTATGTATGTTGTTATGAGACTGCCTAAAGTCAAAGTTAAGGAAGAATTTTAAAATCAGCAAGAGAAGAGTGTGCTGTGCTGTCACCTATATAGGAGACCCCATTAGCCTAACAGTGGACTTTTCAACAGAAAACTCACAACTAGAAGAAAATGGGATGCCATTTTCAAAGTGGTGAGAGGGGAAAAATAAAGATTACTAATTAATTTTACCTTCAGATAGATTAATCTTTATGAACGAAAAAGAAATAAAGTCTTTCTCAGAGGAGCAAATACTGAGAAAAGTTTTCACCACTAGACCAGCCCTAGAAGAAATGGAGTCCTAAACATGAAAATAAAAGGCTGACATTCACCATCATAAAAACACAACACAAGACAGTATAACACTAATGGGTCTTATAAAATAAGAGGTGGAAGACAAAGGAATCAAATGACAACATGACAGAATTTTATCAACCCACAAAGACAGAGAAAAAGAAAGAAACAAGGAATTTAAAAAACCAGTAGAAAATAATTAACAATATAACCAGAACAAAACCTCACATACCAATATTAACCTTGGACATAAGTGGATCAAATCTTTACTTAAAAGATTAAAGTAAAGTGGATTGGCAAAATGGATGAACAAAAAAGAAAAACATATGATGCTGCTATATGCTATTGATAAGAAATGCATCTGACCTGCAAAGATGTATAGACTGAAATAAAAGCTTACAAAAATATATTTCCTACAAACAGAAATGAAAATTGAGCATCAGTACCTACATTTATATCAGACAAAACAGACTTTAAAGCAAAATCAGAAAAAAAGCCAAAAAAGGCCATTATACAGTGATAAAAGAATAATTCAGCAAGAGAACATAACAGTTCTAAATATGTATGTGCCCCACACCAAAACACCCAGATTCATAAAGCAAATATTACTAGATCTAAGAAAAGAGACTTCAACAGAATAATAGTGCAGGACTTCTTCATCCCACTCACAGCAATAAATAATTCATCAAGATAGACAATAAAAAAACACTAGACTTAAATTGGCCTTTAGATGGACAACACACCAAGAAAGATAATATGTTAATTAAAACAAGTCTCAACAATTTTTTTTTGTAAAATCTAAATCATATGAAGTATTATCTCAGACCACAAAAGAATAAAATTAGAATTCAAAACCACAAGCAACTTTGGAATCCATAAAAATACATGAAAATTAATCAACATGCACCAGCACAATCATTGGCTAACTGTAGAAATTAAGATGAAAAATTAATTAGTTTTGAAATAAATAAAAGTAGAAACAAAACATAGCAAAAACTTTGGGACACAGGAAAAGCAATGCTCAGAGATAAGTTTATAGAATTGAAGGTCTATATTATAAAAATGGGAAGATCACAAATTAACAACGTACCATCACACTTCAAGGAACTAGAAAAGCAAGAACAAACTGAAGCTAGAACCAGGAGAAGAAAATATTTAACGAAGTGGAGAGCAGAAATAAATAAAACTAAAACTCCCTCCCAAAAATATGATGGATTAACAAACCAAAAAAGGTTGGTTCTTCAAAAAAATAAATAAAATAGGTAAGTTTCTAGCTAGACTAACCAAGAAGAGATAAAATCTAAATAAATGCAACCAGATATGAGAAAAAAGACATGACAGTTTATATCACAGAAATAAAAAGGATCATTAGAGATTATTAGAAGCAACTTTGTTCTCACAAACTAGATATTAGAGGAAATGGATAAATTCCTAGAAACAAACAATCTTCCAAGATTGAACAAGGAAGAAATAGAAAATGTGAATAAACTGACAATGAGTAGCAAGACTGAGTCAGTAATAATAAAAATCTCCCAATAAAAAAAACTCCATGGCTAGGTAGATTTCATAGCCAAATTCTACCAAACATGCAAACAAGAACTAAAAATAATCTATGAAACTGTTCCAAGAAATTATAAAGGAGGGAATTTTCTCTAAATCTATGAGGCATTGTCAGTCTGATACTAAAACCAGATGAGGATACATCAAAAAAAGAAAACAATTAGACCAATATCCTTGATGAACATAGATGCAAAAATCCTCAACCAAATTCAGGAAGCTGAATCCAGCAGCATGTCAAAAACATTATATACCAATATCAAGAGATGGAAAGATGGTTCATCATATGCAAATCAATAACTGTGATACATTACATAAACAGAACGAAGGGTGAAAATCATACATTGTCTCAATAGACACAGAGAAAACATTTGATGAAATTTATCATCCTTTCATGATAACAACCCACAAGAAACTAGATATACATGAAACATACCTTACAATAATAAAGGTCATATACAATAAAGTCAAAATACTGAACAGGGAATTGTTGAAAGCATTCCCTCTAAAAACTGGGACAGAAAAGATGCTCACTGTCACTACTCCTATTCAACATACTACTGAATATTGTTCTAGCTAAAGCAATTATTCAAGAAAAAGAAATAAAAGCCATCCAAATTGGAAAAGAGGAAGTCACATCATCCCTGTTTGCTGATGATATGATCTTATATATAGGAAACCCTGAGGACTGCACTAAAAAAATGCTTGATAAATAAATTCAGTGAACTTTCAAGATACGAAATCAGTTTACAAAAATCTGTGATATTTCTACACATCAATAACATCTAGCTGAGGGTCTAATCAAGAAAGCAATTTCACAATAGCTAAAAAAAAAAAAAAACACCTAGAAATATATATAACCAAGAAGGCAGCTGATCCCTACAAGAAAAACAACAAAACACTGATGAAAGAAATTGTGGATAAAACAAGCAAATGGAAAAATATCCCATGCTCATGGATCAGAAGAATTAATATCATTAAAAATGACCATACTTCCTAGAGAAATCTACAGAATACAAATGTTCATAGAATTAAAAAAATACCAATTTCATTATTCACAGTTAGGATGCCACAACTACAAGATGGACTCTACATAACAAATTAAAATATTGTGACCTGATTATTTGTACCCTCACATTAACCTGAAATTAAAGAAAAAACAAAGATCACAAAGCTGATTAAAGCTACTGTTATTTCCATGAAAGAATAAACAATAATGGTTATAACTTCATGTAGCCAAAACATTTGTACCCCTGTAATACTTCGAAATAAATTTTAAAAAGAAAAATGCTTAAAAATGAAACTGTAAAAAATTAAACCATAAAAAATTAATTTTTTTTCCAGAAAATTTATAAAACATAGAAAAGTACAAGGGTAAAAATAACTATTATGATCTAACAAAAGGTAACTACTATTGGCATTCTGAGGTATGCCTTTTCAAAGCTTTCCTGTTAAATATTTTCTATTTAATAGCACCATATCTAAATATTATTGGTAGCTACATTTTATCTCTCAGAAAAGTATTGTAAATGTCTTCCCTTATAAATAAATATTTTCCTACATCATTTTTTATGGGTTCTATCTTACAAGTGTGCCATAGTTAACGGTTTCCTTATGGTAGGTAACTTTGTTTCTAGACTGTGGCTATCATGAATGTTATAATAGCCGTATTTTATTTAACTCATCTGTAAATTAATCTATTTCCTCATGATCAGTTCCTAGAAGTGGAATTTGCAGGTTAAAATATATTTACATTTCTAATTACATTGCAAAATTGCCCTCTGACAGGTTTACAGAATCTATGTCCATTGGCAGTTTTTAGTACCATGCTCCTATGTCCATTCTCTCAGTTGACACAGTGCTCCCAATTGCCTACTAATTGTCATTCTCACAGGTTCTTTTTACGACTAATGACACTGGACTTTATTTTATAGATTGTTTCCATTGTGTAATTAATGAGTTCATCACATTCACGGTTGCAGGTGGTGTACCTCAAACATCATAGAATTAGATCTTCAATGCTGTAAGCAAAGCTATATAAAATTTCTTTTTACTGTGATTTTATGCCTTTTTTAACAACAGGAAAGATACTTGTCCATGATAAAAATAATAATGAATTAATATGTTAAGAAATAAGGATTATAATCATAGGTCATTTCCTTAATTCTATGTTTTCTAATTGTCTTACATAATTTGCGTAATCATTCGCTGAATGACACATGAATGACAAAATAATTACCAGCATTGATTTAACGGGGAATAGACTCTAGAATCTTTGTATCTTAAACATTTTTAACATTATTTTATCAGCATTACAGGAATGCTAAAAATATTTTCTGCAGAAAAATTAGAGATTCCTGCTCCATGTTTATAGTTTCACAATTTCATTTTATATGTGAATTAAATTGTAGTTCTAGATATGTAATAATCAGGCATTAACCAAAAATAATATACTTAATAATAATTTAATTTTGGCTCCTATACAAACTATCATATCAGTAAGAGACTAAAAAGACATGTCTTCATTAAAAATATTAGTTTAAAAATAATTTCATAGCCTTCTTAGGATAAATATACTCTATATAGTACATTTTATTTCCTTTCTGTTCCCATAGATACAAATTAATTTTGATCTCATCAATGCTCTACCTGGTAATAGTTTTGATTTTTCTGTATTTAGTTTTATTTTCTTCTGTGAATGCTAATAATTTTGTACCATAAAATTTTGTACACTAAGAATGGGCTGGTTTTTAAAATTTTTCGATAGTTACAAAGTGTTTTTTATATTAGAAATATTTGTTTAAATAGTGACAAAGTTGGTCTAGAATTTATAAGACTATTTTTATTATTAACCTAATGCAATTGGTATATTTTCAAAAAAATAATACCTTTGATCTATTAACTTGTGTTTGATTCCACACATCTTGAGGACAAAAACCATTTTACTCACCCAGGAGTGAGGCATAATAATGATGCCTACCTCAAGCTCACTGTAGATAGTAAAACATATTAATTGTCTAGAACAATAGCTGGTATGTATGAAGTATTCAGTAACCACTGGCTGATTCTGTTCCTTCTCACTTTTCTTATAATCTTTTTTTATTGCCCACGTTAATTCTTGGTGATTATTAAATGTGTTAAAATATTTAGATATTAAATCATAGACTTTATAAATATACACAGAGACCGTGTTATATACACCTTTCCTGTTCTGCATGGGCCTATCACAGGACTGGACACTGTATTAAATGTTAATTTTTCCATCTTCTTGATTCCCTGTTCACATATATTACATTATCTTCATTCATCACTCAAAAATATGTCTCAAATATTTGTTATTAATATAGGGCATGCACCTTTACCAAGCATAAAGATAAGGATACAGAAATAAATGGACCCAGGTCTTGTTCTTACATAAACATAAGGGAACCTACAAATATTCTTAGGAATATCCAAATGTTTGTAATATAGAAAACATCCTGTACCTTCAATTATTTTTTTGTAGTCATCTTTCTCCAAACTTAATTACTTTTCTGTTTTTTATAAGGAGACACAAATCAACAAACATCTATTAGAGATTTGAAAGATATAACAGGCTTATTAAAAAAAAGTGATTTAAACCTTCTGTGCTTATTAGCATAGAATCAAGTTGGACAAAGGCCTCAAATAGATTAATTTACGAGCACATAAAGATTTCCTTTAAATGAAGAGAAAAAAATGTGTTTATATGTTCCCATTATCACCAAAAACATTTCCATTGCTAACAGTATAGACAGAATAGTAAAATATCATTAGAAAATATGAAAAATACTTTCTGATTTCATATGACATAGTAGCTGATGTCGGTGATATCAGCCTAAGGATATTTCTTGGTATGGCTTTTAGGCTTTATTATAAATGTGAGAACAGAAAATCACTGCCTTAGAAAGGAATTGAAAAAATTAATGTGCTTGCAATAAACCTATCAATTATCATTTGAGACTTTTTTCCACCTAAAAAATGCGTCCTCATGAAAAGCCCGTAATAGTCAAATTCATGTGAGCCATTATAGGTGGCTTCCCAAAGGGCTGACTTAAATGCCTAAAGGCTGAATAAATAGTAGAGGCCCAGGAATACACCTTATTGCCACAGCCCTCTGAGGGAGGAAGACTGGGCAAGGAATGGACTCATTAAGCAAAACAGTCTCCAGTGGGTTCTACCCAGAGCTTTTGTGATTGGAAATTCCATCAGCACATTACTAAGTAAGTCTGTTGCTATGTAATTAAGGTTCTTGAGAGTAAAAGCTTTTTTTCTCTACCAAACGTAGGTTCAGGTGGTTGAGCCTGTGAATTAACTAATGGACATATTAAGAGGAGGAAAGACAGTTTAATTCACATACGGTATATAGGAGCATGCAGTAATGAGCCACACAATCAATAGCCACAGGTACAGGTATATATCGGTAGACCAACAAGCAAAAGGAGGGAGGCTGGCTATGGCCAGTGTCCAGGGCTTGAATTGATAGAAGGAGAAGTTAACACATTATGGATAAATGAGAGCACCATGGAGAAAAGAATCAATAGGGAAAGGATTCCCAGAGGGGTCAGCAACCTCAATCCTCTTCTATGTGAAAAAAGAATTCTAACTACTCCTCTCTGAATTTTAAGTGATTCCATCCTTTCTTTTGTCCCTAATCAACTAGCATCTTCTCAGTGATCGACAGTAAGGTATAGCATATTTTTCTCTATTTTTTATGATTAAAAGTTTATTTTGTTACTTGAGAAAGAAATATTAGGAATTAAACATTCTTTAAGGCCTATATGCCAAAAATCAAGACAGTATGGTGTTGGCAGTGGGAAAAACACTTAGATCAGTGGAACAGAATAGAGGCCCTATATATAGACACACACAAAAATTCCCAATTAATTTTTGGCAAAGATATCAAACAATTCAATGGAGGCAGGAGTCTTTTTTAATAAATGTTGCCGGAGTAAATAGACATCCAAAGACTAAAGTATAAATCTCAACTGAAACTTCAGGATCTCTATAGAAACTAATTTAAAATAGATCATGGATTTCTATGTAAAGATATAAAAATTTCAGAAAAAATATATAATATAAAATCTTCAAGATCTGGCCTAGGAGAAAAACTCTCAGACTTTATACTATAAAAATGCTGTACAAGAGAAAAAAACTGATAAAGTGGACTTTTTCAAAATGAAAAATAACAACTTATGTTCTGTGAAAGACTCTATAAAAAGGATGAAAAGACAAGCTACACATTGGGAGAAAACATGTGCAAATTACATAGTCGACAGAAGCTTTGTCTCTAGAATGTATAAAAACCCTCAAAACCCAACAAAGAAAAAAAAAACTCTAGTTAGAAAGTGAGTAAAAGATACAAGTAGGTTATTTCTCTGAAGAAAATATACAAATGGTAAATAACTCCATAGGAAGATGTTCAAAATCATTAGCCATTAGGGAAATACAAACATACAGCCACAATTAGTAGGCATCCCTACATACCTATTAAAATTCCTAAAATTAGAAATACTGATAGAAAGTACTGATAATGCCAAATGCTGATGAGCATACCAAAAAACTAGATCATTTACATATTGCTGGCTGGAATATGCTACTCTACATTACTCTAAGAAAGAGTTTGATAGTTTCTCATAGAAAACTAAACCTGTGTTTATTTGCCATACAACCCAACAATTTCACACTTGGACATTTATTTTAGAGAAATAAAAATTTATGTTTACACTAAAATGTGTAGCAATGCTCATAGCAGCTTTGTTCATAGTAGCCCCAAACCAGAAACAGCCATACTTCAGTGAGTGAATGATTAAAAAACATTCATACCATGGAATACCACTTCAGAAAAAAGCATAAACTAGTCCTGTATATGTGTTCAACTACTTGAGTGGCTCTAAAGGGAATTATGCTGACTGAAAATCGCTACTCTTAAAAGATTATGCATACTATATGATTCTATTTGTAAAACTTTCTTGAAATGACCAAATTATTGAGATAGAAAAGAAATATGGAGAGTCTTCAAAAAGTAAAAGTAGATCTTCCATTTGATCCTCCAATCCCACTGCTAAGTATCTACCCAAAAGAGAAAAGTCATTTTACCATAAGGACATATGCATTTGAATGTTTATAGCAGCACAATTATAAAGATGTGGAAACAACCCAAATGCCCTTTCACACATGAATAGATTCATAAACAGGGATATACATACCACATATGAATACTATTCCGCCATGAAAAGATGGAGATTTTGTATCCTTTGTTACAACTTAGATGGGTTTGGAGAACATTCCCCTGAGTGAAGTATCATAACAATGGAAGGCAGGCATTACATGTGCTCAATACTAATTTGAAACTTGTAGATTAACAACGTGCTCACATGAATTCAAGGAGAGAAGGTGCAAGGGGGTCAGTGAGGTCCTTCCCACTGGGAACAATATTTGGATGTAGGCACACTTCCTGTGTGAGGGACACAGCTACAATTCAGACTTTGCCTTATAAATGCAGGCAATGTGGACTAATTGCATGTACTCTCGTATTAATCGAAAATTTTTTAAAAAGAAAACACATAAGTGGTTGTTACGGATTAAGAAAGGGGAGAAGGGAGCAGATTAAAGGGTGTGTGACTATTATGGAATTGATGGAGCTGTTACACATCTTGATGTGATGATTTTTAAAGAAATCTATACTTGTGACAAAATTGAATAGAACGAAGCACGTGAATGCACACAGAGGTGTCCCTGTAAAAGTAGTGAAATCTGAATAAGTTCGATTAATTCTATCAGTGTCATTTTCTTGGTAGGATCTGTACTATAATTATGTAAGATCCTACTGAAGAGTGCCCAGATTTCTCTGTATTATTTTTGACTTGCATGTGAATTTATAAGTAATCTTTAATAAAGTTTTTAATTAAAACACTGTATTTTCATGGACTTCTTTTTCTCTTTCAGGATGAACCCATCAGTGGGATATATTTTCTCTGATTCTATATAACTTTATAATGTTTTATCTTTTTTTATGTTCTGGAATTTTTCCATCACTAGGTGATAAATGATTCATATAAAAGACTTAGCAAACAGAATTCACAGATTTGAAAATTAAAATTATGAACACGAATCAGTTTGAAATGGAAACGTTTATCCTTTGTGTCTATAAAATGTATCTTTCTACTTCAGCCAGCAATTGTCTCTAGAATGCCTGGGTTCATATGCAGTTGAAAGTCAAGTTTTCCAGAAACTTAGAACAATAAGTTTTTATTTTATAGAAATGATTTAAGATTTTAGTAACCTTATAAATTGAAAATCAGCTTTGGTGATGATGTTCTCATAAAGTCAATAGGCAACCACAATGATAATCACTATTAATGGTTCAAATTCCCACTTAATAAAAATTTACATACACCAGGTAAATATGATTTTTAGATTGACTTAAAGAATTTATTTGTATTTTATTATTATTATTATTTTACTTTTAACTTTTTATTATTTATTTATTTATTTTTCTTTTTTTATTGTTAAATCATAGCTGTGTACATTAGTGCAATCAAGGGGTACAATGTGCTGTTTAATATGAAATCTGAAATATTCTCATCAAACTGTTCAACGTAGCCTTCATGGCATTTTCTTAGTTATTGTATGTTGACATTTGTATTCAGCATTTAGTAAGTTTCACCTATACCCATTCTAAGATGCACCATAGTTTTACATTCGTGGCAAAAATGAATGAATGGTATAGAGATGGCCCATATACCACCTGCCCCACACTTCCACACCCTGCCCTTTGTCACATCCCCACCAGATGGTGCATTTGCTATAATCTCCCTGCATTGACATATCACTTTCACCCAGAGACCATGGTTTACATTGTGGGTCACTCTTGGTACTGTACATTCTATGAGTTTGGACAGATGTGTAATAACCAGTAGCCACCATTATAATATCATACAGAGTAGTTTAGTTGCTTAAAACTCCTCCATACTCCTCCTCTTCATCTCTCCCTGTCCCTTACCCCTAGCAACTACTGATTTCTTTTATCTCCATAGTTTTGCTCCCTCAAGAATGTTGTATAGTTACAATCACACAGTATGTTGCCGTTTCAGATTGGCTTTTTGCATACTTAGTAATATGTATTTAAGTCTCCTCCTTGTCTTTTCGTGGGTTGATAGCTCGTTTCATTTTAGCATTGAGTAATATTTCATTGCCTGGATGTACCACAGTTTTATCTTTTCACCCACTGGAGGATCTCATGGCTGCTTTCAAGGTGTGTGAATTATTAGTAAATCTACTGTAAACATCTATGTACAGATTTGTACTAGGATGTAAATTTGTACTTCTTTGAGATAATAGAAGCATCACTGATGCATTATTTTTGTAAGAAACTGAAAACAGTCTTTCAAAGGGTACTATTTTGCACTCCTTTCATTCTGTATTCTCACACTAACAAATGGAGTTGGTCAGGAAGAGGCCACTGCAGCAACAAGATACAACACACCTATCAGAATGGCCCAAATCCAGAACACTGATAAATTTGTTTTTCAGCAAACACTTTATACTAGTTTGAAATTTATAGAAAATTTGTGAAGAGAGTACAAAGAACTCCCTTATACACTATATTCATTTCCCCCTATTAGCATCTTACATTATCATGGTACATTTGTCACAATTAATGAGCAAATATTGATCTACTATTATTAACTCAAATCAATACCATATTCAGATTTTCTTAAATTTTACCCAATGTTGCTTGTCTGTCTAAGCACTCCATTCAGAATACCATCACACATTTAGTTTTCAAGGCTCTTTAGCCTCTTGTAGGCTGTGACGATTTTTCAGGCTTTGATTGGTTTTGTTGACTTTGACAGTTTTGAAAAGTAGTGGTCAGGTATTTCCTAGAATGTCCCTCCATTGATATTTGGTTGATAAGTTTCTCACTATTAGCCTGTAGTTCCAGGTTTGGGGGAGGAAGACCAGAGGGAAAGTCCCATCCTCATCATGTCATATCATAATTATTAACTATGATTTTCACATATGGAATTGTAATGTGAGTGAAGCTACAATTATCTCTGGAGAGGATATTATTAACTGAAATCCTTATCTGTGAGTTTGCCTACTCTGTGTGTTTTTTTGTTTTTTTGTTTTTTGTTTGTTTTTTTGCTCATCTGAAAACTTAAATTCCTCCTCTATTCCTGAAATTCTGTTACCCACTCTAGCCGAGAGCATTTGGCCTCTTCTGCAGGGTTAGAGCTTGTGGCTTCCTTAGAACCTGGGCCACGTCCTTTGAGCAGGTATTTGTGTGATACACATAATGGTGGTAAGAAGGCTGGCCTGCTTCCTAAGTGGGGATGCATTGTGGTACAGTAGAGAACACCTGCTTTTTGCCTAGAGGAGGATTTTAGCAGCATCTAATCAGGAATTTACTTTAAAAAAAATGGAAAGATACTTTCTCAATGCCCTCCCCACCACACCTGCTTTTCCAGTGCTTCTTCTTCCCTATCACACGCACCATAAATCCATGCCTTAGTTAAAACCACCCTTTGGCTACTGCGAATTAAAGAAAATATTCTATTTAATAAATGTAAATTATTATAATACCTTATTGAACCATATATAGAGCTACATATCTGTTTCCACATACACAGAGAAATTAAAATCCAATTTACTTAGAAGCACCATAACTGAAAACTTTAAGCACTTATTTTTCTTACTTTTTTTTTTTTTATTGTTGGGGATTCATTGAGGGTACAATAAGCCAGGTTACACTAATTGCATTTGTTAGGTAAAGTCCCTCTCGGCAGCAGGACCACAGAAATCAATTGTGCGGATGGTCCGTAAATGGGGTCATTCATGTGGAAAAAGTGAGACTTGGACTTTACTGAGCTGCATCCTGTTCCCTATGTGGTATACCCCCTCAACTTTGTGGAATTTAGATGGCTTCATCCCTCTCCACACAGCCATTGATAAGTCACCAGAAAAAATCTAAGCAGATATAAAGCCCAGATTTCTGCAATATTTTATTTTGTCAGAAAGTTTGACAAATACAGATGACATATTCTAAGAGATTGGTAAATACATCAGTTTTCCTCGAATGGAAAATTGCTATAGTAAACCACAGAGAAAATCTACCCTGACATTTGGAATATATCAGTATTCCCAGATAGAAGAAATAATCTATTGGCAGTAAAATTAAACTTCTATATTTTTAATAGGCAAAGCACAATCCCAGGGTGGGTATGCATTGTTTGCTAATTTTTATGCTAAAATAGAATATTTTATATCAGGATAGAAAGTCTTTTCCATTAAAATTTTTATTTCTCTTAACTTTTTTATTTTTGGCCAGGGCTGGGTTTGAACCCACCACCTCCAACATATGGGGCTGGCGCCTTACTCCGTTGAGCCACAGGTGCCACCTCTCTTAACTTTTTATATAACACCTTTTTGTTGTTGCTGATGTTATCCAGAACTAACCTTAGTCTTTGAGGGGTGAACTTAATGTCTGGCAAAAAGGAAGGAGAGTCAGGACAGGAAAACTTTTGCTTTGACAGCTAAGACCTTAAAAAAAAAAAAAAAAAATAGAAAAAATTGTCTGTTATTTCAGACTGTTCATGCACCCTTGAATTCCATGTGCACACCCACTGATCGCTAAAGTATGTACTTTATCTCTAAAGCCAAATGGAAATTTCTGTGCTCAGGTGGAATTTCATTGCATCCACACTTGTTCACCTCTAAGCTCTCCTGCAATCTCAAAAAGTACCTCAACAGGAAAGATTCTAAAATTAACATTCATATTCAAATCTCTGTATACTTAGATATTCATGCCTTAATTTTCTCTCCTGAATCAAAATATGACAATGAGAAAACAGAAAAAATAATGAATATTTGCTCATAATTAAGCCTTATACTCAACATTTTAGTATCTTATCACCTTTATTTCCTAAAAACATGGATCAGAAGATTATTAACTTTTTTCATAGTAAAAATAATAATTATGGAACATTTGTTCTCTCAGTGCTGCCCACAGGCAGGGGAAAATAAAATTTTGGGTGTTCAGTTTTTTCTCTTATTTTTTCTCTTCCTTGTACAACAATAAACATTCTCTTTTGAATCAAAAAGAATGGAAAAGAGATTAGTGCTTCAACTAAAATTCCTTTAGGGGACTAAGCAGCAATTACTTAGAGATGTACATGGAAGGGTCCGGGAAATATAGACATAGAGCTGAGCACTGACTCTTAGATGTTCTGATGAGAAGGGTGTATTAAAAATAAATCGTGTGTAAAATATTTCAGTTGTCACAACCATCTCACAGAAATTGAATGAGCTCTGGGGAGGCTGCTGCCAGCACAGGAG
This sequence comes from Loris lydekkerianus, assembly GCA_963574355.1. Lineage (NCBI taxonomy): Eukaryota > Metazoa > Chordata > Mammalia > Primates > Lorisidae > Loris > Loris lydekkerianus. Next base: position 11,666 of record CAUYPK010171609.1, on the reverse strand, counting down.
AACCTTCCCCTTCAATCACACTGATCTTTGTCCTCCTAGGATTTCCGAATGGGGAGGCAGTTTTTGTTGTCCTCGAGGTCCAGGCTAGGTCTGATACACATATGTGGGGCAGGGGGTGAACAAGCCCCAAACTACCCAGGTCTGTGTTTGGCACGTACAGCTTCAGAGCTCAGCACAGAAGAAAAGGGATTTGAGAAAGTGAAAAAGTGCTCTAGGTTAACAAGACTTAATAAGACTACAGTTTTGAAATGTGAATAGATGCCCAAATATTGTGCATTTAATCATCCTTCTCTGAGTTGGCAGAATTTATTCCCTTTCTTTTGTAGGATTGAGGGTCCCAGGTGCTTGTTGATGGTAATGTAATGTAGTAAGGCTGTCTTCAGGGTCCAGAGGCCACACACAGTTCCAAAATGCTGCCCATGGTTCCTGGCCATATGATCTTCCCAGTCTGGCCACTTACTTTGTCAACCCAACAAGAAGAATCTCTATCAAGAGTGTGCTAGCATACAGAGTTTTATACATGTATGCTGTAACATAACACATGGAATGCCACACTTCTAACAATTATGTTACAGTATGTGTGTATAAGACTCGGTATGCTAGAAGACAACACGGATGTGTTTGTGTGTATATATGAGTGTATACGTTCTATACTTTCCTCTTACAAAACCAAATTCACATCCTATTCAAATTCAAAACCAAATGTGAGATTGGTTTTGTAAAAGGAAAGTATAGAAGGTATACCCGTATATATATGATAGGATATGAATTTGGTTTTGTAAGAGGCGAGTATAGAAAGCAGTGGGAACTGTACAAAGCTCAAATTGGAAAGGTACATCATGTACCTCATCAGGCTTTCATTCAGCATCCATTCCCATCGTTATGCCCATATTTAGCACCCAAATAACAAAACAAATAGCATCATCCTTCCATCTAAAATGATGCCATTCACCCTGTACAAACTAAGATGAGCCTAATTAATCTCCCCAAAATGAAAACACCAAGTCCCAAAGGAAACTGTTTTCATATCTGGATTATGTTATTTATTTTTCTAGTTAATCAAAACCCTCTAGGTATTTTATAATTTAGAGAATAAATTATTCACTAACTACCAACAAAACTCCTTATATAACATACTCAGTTAAATGAAGAAGGAAATTGCATGTATAACAAATACATTCATAACAAAAAGAGGGAAAAAACATTCATAGATGCTACTGTTTTCATTTCTATCTTTGGTCATGAGGACAATAACGATATTTGTTCCACTCCTGGGAATTAAGAGATCTTAATAAGCTTAACTCAAGCTTATAATGATGGGGATATATCAATATTTTGTGAGTATGTCATTCAGTGTAGATCAGGATTAATCCAACTCATTATTATTGAAATTTCAGACTGGATTCTTCCCATCGCAGGAAGTTTTCCTGTATTATAAAATATTTAACAGTGTCTCTTTCCTCTAGCAGAACCTCCACATTCTGAAAATAAAACATGTGTCCACATGGTGATAGCTTTCTTGCAGGGAATAGAGGACAAATCAAGCCCAATTGAGAACACTGTAGAACAATACAAACAATTCCCTGTCCACCCTTCAGTTCCTGAGCTTGTGTGTGCCACTCACAGCATATACCACAACCTGATAGGGGAGTTCACCACCCTTTCAGGATTTGTCAGCCAACTACGGACATGACTGAGTTATCATTGAGCTATTTTGCCATTTTATCAAGTCAGCTAATGGGCCAGGGAAAGGGCTCAACAGTGCTTTCTAATCTTGACAGTTGGGCATTCAGATGAATACCTGATAGCCAGATGAACCTTCATCAGAATCAGTCCATATTGTTGGGTCCATTTATGACTTTCATCTCTGGCTCCATGGCCTCATAAGTCTACTGGGTAAGAACTGTGCAAGGAAAACTGGTAGTTAACATTTATAGAACAAGGCACTTTCTCCACCTGATACCTGAGAATCTCCTCATTGATGAGTGTGATTTGATTATTCTGACATGAAAATAACCTTACAATCTGTAACCATTCTAATAAATTCATCAACATGACTTTTGGACATCTTTGTCATCAATCTTCTCATTTAATCAAGGTCCTATTTTAAAACAGAGAGTTTTAGAGTCTTGAAGAATACACTGCAACTTGAAGAGTATGTGACTATAAACCACTTCTAAAAGTTTTCTGATAATCAATATTATAAACAATAAAAAAAGATCTTTTGCCAGATCTAAAAGTTTGCTGAGGCAGGTAAGGAAACCACTTCTGTAACAGCAACTTTTGTTTAAGTGTATAATAATCCTTTGCCATTCCCCCAAATTCTGTGCTTTTTGCACAGTCCAAATAAATGAGTTAACTGGGGGTATGACATCAAATTTCATCTTATACATCTTTATGATGAACTATATTCTGTTATTTGCTCTTTATATGCATTATTACTTTGCAGCTTACTATTTTGATAGAAAAGAAAAATCAAGCTTACACTTAGTCATTTCTATCATAAAGACATTCAGTCCACAGTTTTTTTAAAAAGCTAATAATCTAGGGCTTCTACCATCTGCTTAATATTTCTCTGTATATTCCAATTATCTATCTGTGTAACCACAGGGTGTGTTTTTATACTCACTGGACTGCTGTAAAATTAGTTCTGGCCAAATGTTCACATACCAACTGGCTGCCATAACTTCTCAATCCCCCTTCTGATCACAATGATATTTACTGGATCACTAAGAATTAAAATAGCACAAAGGACATAACCAAAAACCCCTCAAAAGTCTTGGTATGTTCCTTTCCCTGTGTCCCAATCTCAAATGATGGAAAATCTCTTTGGAAGAGGCTATAAGAACTGTGTAGATAGTATGCATCTATGCAAGTAGCTTCAAAGTTATTCCAAATCCATGAATAGTTTAATATCTGGTCATTGCAGTGAAAAGTTGTATCTTTCTAACATGGGCCCTTTGCTTTAAATTAACTTGTCTCAGAGCTTAGGTGTTAAAGTGGCCTTTGGTTATAAAGTCAAAAGGAAGAGAAGGCTAAATAAAAAGAAGGGAGTGTGAAAGAAGAGAAAGAGAGTGACAGGAGAAATGGTGTTGTTCAGCAAAGTGTTATGGCCACTCCTGCCACTCTGAGACTTTGGGGCCAGGCTGGGCTGCTCCCTCAAATTCAGGAGCTCCTTACCTGCCTAGGCAAAAGCAAGACCCCACCTCATCTACACATGGAAAGAGAAAAAAAGATTAAAAATTAAAAATTCAACTGTATCTCATAGTGGGGACCTGTCAATACTGTCTTTCCAAAGGCCAAAGCTAGGAGGACACTCTAGACTGTGAGCTTTTGACCTCCTTGAGCCAGACCAATGCCATGACCTCCAGCCAGACCATTGCTGTGAAGCCCTAGCACTCAGAGAAAACAAAAAGTAAATAAAAATAGATAAAATTTAAAATAAAATTATATAAGGTAAAGAAAAAAAGGTCAGTATCTTAGCTATTGTATGGGAAATTTATGTGGGAATGGTAATAAAAGTAGAAAAATTTCTACCAAAAGAGAACAAAAAGGAGAGAAATAAAAACGCAAAAGAGAATAAAAGGCACTGAAAAAACATAACATATATAGAGTATACCTATATATTATACATAATGTACAATTATGTACATAGTGTACAATTATACATTATACATATGTGTATAATATATATGTATACATATATATGTATACATAATATATATCTTTATATATTATATATATATATCTATAACCATATATATTTCTTTGGATTTTTGCATATATATATAGTCTGGACACCATGTGGTTTTGTGGTATTAGGAGATAGAGAACATAAGGTATTTTGATGTGAAAAAATAGAACCGGAAGCCACTCTCTTAGTTTCAGAAGGGATCAGGTCCTGTCTTCCTTACTTAGTTGTCCTCAATCAGGGTCTGGTTGCTTCATCAATTTTCAATCCCCATGGGATTGGGGTCCTAATGCTCTATAGCCAGATTCCTTAGAAGGCATGTTCACACACTTCCCCCTGTAAATAATTTCTAGGGTCACTCAGCTCACTCTAAGTGTAGATGCCCAAGCTCAGCAGGCACCAAAACCAGTGGACCCTTCATACCATTTCTCCCACATGGCCTTTCCATAATTTTGGTGCCCAGACAACAGCCAAGCCAATGTGGGATCCATCCCACTTTGTATTCAATCCCAGTCACTGGACACTGTGCAAGTGCACTCACTCATTTATGTCTTTTAAGGCCACTACACCCTAGCCTAGGTGAAAGAACAAGACCTTACCTCTAAAAATAAACAAAAATAAACAAACTCACCTCTGATTCAGACCAAGATTGTTTCACTGGTAAACTGTATCAAACATATTCAAAGATAAAATGTTCTAATTTTGCGCAAACAACTTAAAGGAGGTAGAATAAATGCCCACATTTTATGAGGCCAGTGTAATACTATACTAAAATATGATAAAGAATTATAAAGAAAATCCAGAAGAATATTACAAACCAATTTGCTTCATATGGTAGATTACAAAAAAAACTGTGAAAATATTAGCAAATAAAAACCAATAATTCATAAATTGTGATGAATTGTCCCTTGTGTATAGGGATTGACCACCACACAGAACCACAGGGAGCCAGGCTCAGTGGCTGATGCCTGTAATCCTAGTGCTCTGGGAGGCCAAGGTGAGAGGATTTACTGAGCTCAGGAGTTCAACACCAGCCCGAGCAAGAGCAAAACCCCAGTCTCTAAAAATAGCTGAGCACTGTGGTGGGTGTCTGTAGTCCCAACTACTCGGGAGGCTGAGGCAAGAGTATTGATTGAGCCCAAGAGTTTGAGGTTGCTGTCAGCTATGATGCCACAGTACTCTACTCAGGGTGACAAAGTGAGACTCTGTCTCATTAAAAAAAAAAAGAAAAAGAAAGAAAAGAACCACAGGGGATGTGGGAGAAATAGCTGCACAGCCCAAAGATGGACTCAAAGAAAACAAGAAACAAAAACAAATGGCCTGCTACAAATGGCACAATTTCTGATTATTTCTAATAAAATTATTCATTTTTTGGCTAGACATAATTAACCCAGATTTTAGAGGTGTTATTTTGCCTTGACTAAATGAATGAAACTCCCTGAATATCAATGAAAAAATAGCTAAGGTGAAAAGAACATCCTCATTAAATGAGATCCTAAACCATTTGAGAGAATGGTAGGAATAGGAAATTTACCTCTTCATTCCAACTCAAGAGTTAATTTAATTAAACTTCCCAAAATGAGTGTGAAGTTTTAATAGCCTTACATGTTCTTTACTCTCAATGTGCACTTAATAAAAATCGGGTCATCCTGACATGATTACTACATAACATCTAGCTTCTAAAACAAGACAGAGGCAGAATATAATCATCACAAAAACTGTCTTAGCAATGGAAGTTATTACCTGTCTCTACTTGCAAAATGTATATAATCATGACATTTAAAAATAGCAACATAGAGCCAATTAAGCCTATTCTAAGTAGAATGTGTGAAGCTTCAAGGTTCACACTCTTTGATGCCACTTCAATTACACTTCAGGACTTACATCTTGGGATATGGCATCCAGCCTCCTATTTATACTCTGTGTTCTTGGCTGACACAGTAAAAATTTAAATTAAAACCATTATTTACTGGCTGGGCTATTGTCAGATTTAATCAAGTAACATAATTACCCAGTAGAAACTTCTTTTTGTGCCAATTTTTAGTCTCACCCACAAATTGGAAAGAATACTGAGAAAAGACGATTCCAGACATTGGACACAGCATTTGTTTGTTCAAAGTGTACTCTTAAAACATACTAAGTAGAGAAAAATAGAAGTTCTGTAAGTTGTACTATCTTATTCCACAGCTCAGAGGAAGTAATTCTATAGACCTTGGTCTCATTAACGGAGCTAGATGATATTCACAAGTGCTCTTCATTTGTAAAGAGATAAAGGGAAAGGTGTGGAGTGGGTAATGAAAGGAAGAAAAAGAAAGAGGAAAATGAGACATAAAAGGAGAAAGTAATGTAAAATATGATAATGAAGTAGAATGACCAGACATTCTATAGCATGCAGTGCTAGCTGATGTGACTCTGTGGCCTGACACTATACACAAGCTGCAAGCCCATTATGATCAGTAGAGGGGCTCTGCTCATTGTAATCACTCAGGGTCTCAGGCTGGCAAAGCAACCAGCATTTGGAGCATTACACATTCTATATTAGAGTCACAAATTGCACATCAGCTTTTAATTTTCCCCTGGAAATGACATGTTACTTCTCTTGATGTTATTGACTAAAACAAGAAACATACCCTCCTAATTTCTGGGAGGTGGGGAAATGCTACCTAATTATATACCTTGTAGGAGAATCATAAATATTTGGACAGATAACAATAATATATGCTATTGCTATTGCCCCTGCTGGATAGTGAGGTACCTGTATAGCCATGTACTACATGCAAATCAGGTTTTTGTACTCTGCAAAATAGGCACTGGTGTGGCAGGCTTGTGCCTTTCCTCTCCCCCTGACAAACTGCTGTGATGCTGGGGGATTGGGGAAGACACTTTTTGCAGCCACGAGGACCAGAGTAATTCTGGGTCACTGATGAAACTGGAGTTTAATGCACTGGGCCTGGATTACCAACTCACAAACTTCTAGTTGCACGAGAGAAAAAAATCCTCCTATTTTGTTCAGCAACTTTAAGCACTTTTATAGGAGGCCAGACTCATTTAAAGTGGTTCAGAACCTGACAGCAGTGGCATAACAGATTCTAAAGTGCAGAAATGACTCACTGGAAGCCCTGGAGCAGCAGGAAGTATTTATTCATTTTTATTTTTCCTACATCTTGCTTACCAAAACCACATTTTTTTTTTCTTCTTGGGAATATCTAGAATCCCTGTTAACCTTGTTCATAGTCTTTTTGTTAATCACACCATGTTTCTATGTCATAAATCTGGGATGAAAAACTGAGTATAGTAGTAGCTTCTAACTTGATCATGACGCTGAGTTGTTATTTTGTTCACATTGATAAACAGGAGGGGTTATCAGTGGACATCCATCCCTTAAACCATCTTCTCTCATAGTACCTGAAAGTGGATCCAGTGCTCCCCATTTATGCTGTCCCACTGTATCCCCACCCTCTCTGAAAGCCTATAGTTTGCTTTTAAGTTCTTTATTTATAAGGTAGATGTGTCGGTATGAGGGGTTTAGAGAGATTTCTAAAGGTAGAAGCAAATTCTCAACATCAGGAGAAATAAAATGAGGAAAGCAAGGTAAGCAGGTAGAATTCAGATTCTAGAGCTACCATTGTGGGAACTATGCAGTTGCGATTAGAATTTACCAGCTTTTGTATATTCAACTTTTTCAAAATGTTCCCAAGGTTGTCTTTTTTTTTTTTTTTTTTTTTTTTCCCAATGTTGGTCTTTTTGATAAGTTTGCTTAATATAAAATGTTCTGTAGGCATTTGATACATGTAGATGTCATGCTTTCTATCACTTTGTTATTTTTTTTTCTTAACAGTGATAGAGTATTTCACAGACTAAATGTTATGGAAGGGCACTATGCTAAGCCACACTTTCAGAGAAAAGAAAAAATTTTATGTGTGTGTGTGTGTTTTTTTGGCATATGCATATTATAGAATGGCAGGCATTAGTTAAGAGAGGTTCTATTAAAAATAAGAAACAATGTTTGTAGAAAATATGTTGACTTAAACCATGTCAGAGAAAGACACAAAGAGAATTTACAAGCTGCATTGGCACCTATCTTCCCACAAAAGATATTCCACAGAAGTAGAGGCCCAATTATATAAGTTCTAAAAAGATAAAAACTTTCTTAAATTTTCTTTTTACACTAAACAAAACTTTCATTTAAACATCATGAGTGGGTGAGTAAAAGGAACTTCCTAGAAGCAGTTTTTGCTGTTTTCCTCTGTCTCACAAAAAAACAAATCAACAATAAGCATCCAACATGTTTATATTCATGACACTTTCTCACATACCACAGTTCACCAGACCAGGAATGATTATGTAGCCCATGATGGACTCATCAATTATGTAAGTTCCAAATGTGAAGTATATAATGACAGCAAACAAGTTTCTGTGGGTGGATAAAAAACATAATTTGCAAATTTAACAGCTGTGGGTAGTCAAATTTAATCATGTCATGAATATAAACATATGATGTAGAGAACGATGTTTCAGGTTCATCTTAAATAAGACATGATATTTGGCCTGTTTTTATGTCTTTCTTACCTCTCTTCATTCTCCCTTTTTCAAATTTTTTCACTAACATAGCATAGCATCATAGTTAATAGCACTACAGAGAACACTGCCTGTGTATAAATCCCAGTTCCACAGTTCATACATTTGTGACCTTGGGCACATCAACCAATGCTCCCTGTCTCAGTTTTCTCACCTGTAAAATTGACATAATAGTATCACCTATTTCAAAGTATTGTCATGAGAATTTGATGAATTTACTGTTGTAATACAGTTAGTATCTGATATATAACAAATACTATAAAAGTAGTATTTTATTAAGTAAATAAATATTGATATTTATTAACTGATGGAAATTAGGATTTTAAAGGCAAATATCAATGGCAAACATTTTAGTCATTTAAATGAATAAATTAGTCATTAGTCTAATTAGCCTCATTTAGGCTCATTTAATATAGACAATGTCAATTACTACTAATTCCTTTATTTATTCTTAATCCCCAAATCACAAAACTCTCTCCTAAGTTTATTTTTTTTCTCAGAAGAGAACATCCTCTCAGATTCCTTAAAAGTAGTATCTATTTGTGGTAAAGATTTGTGGTTTACTTAGAATTTTTTCAGCCAATTGGATCCCAAAGTGTATTTTAAAATAGTACATCAAGATAAAATAGAATTTGTTCTAGGAATTCTAGAAGTTACACAACAGGAAGATATGCTGGTGTGATTCACTATAATGAGTGAGTAAAAGAAAAACAATTCTACAGTCATCTGAATACAGAGGGTGCCAAAATATGTGTGCAAATTTTAAGAAAGAAAAAAACTGTATTAAAATTGTAATACTCAATATATACTGATAATAAAAGATGAATACAAGTCATGTTTGAACATCGCCTATAATTGCAGAAGTCAAACATGACTAGAGTAATACAATTTTAATATAGTGGGTTTTTTCCTTTCTTAGAATTTATATACTTTTGTGGCACCTTCTTTATATACAGAAAAAAAAAATACCTGCCATTTGGCTAGATTATCAGCTGTTGACTTTGCCATACCCACCCACCCTCTTCCATGCTTTACTTTGAATTGCAGATGCCAGGAACTTTATTTTACATTTTTACCTTCCCTATTTTTGGGCTAGAGTTTGCCAATGACAGGACCTTGCACAGTATTCGAAAAGTGAAGTGGAAAAGATATTTTTATTCCAGGGAGGCTGTGACAGCCAGATACCATGGTTTCACAGATTTCTCCATAAGCTCCTACTTGGCTGCTGCAGATGAAGAAGACAACCCTGGTCTTCTCCAGAAACTTGACAACTATAGCAGTTTTCTGGCAAATGTGCAAGAGTCACTTGTTTCAGTGATTCAGATTGAAATCAATGAGTCTTTCCTTAACCTTATAACTGCCACTCTTTCCAATCTCCACCCACTCAGCTCTTACCACATTTGTGTTATTCCTTTTTCCTTTATTAATGGCATTATTACAATAATACTTAGAATATCACTGTTTTATTGACTGAACAAAGGCTGATAAAAATGATTCAAAAATCAGAAAACTAGAAACAGATAACAATGTTCTTGTGCTGACACAAAGGTCTAACAAACACTTATGAATACATTTTAACAAGTGATAAAAATTTAAATATACTTATTTTAAGGTCAGAAAGAAGAAAACAGTGTTATTATTACCACTCATAGAACAATTATTGCCATTTCATTGAACTGGCCTTAAAATTAAATGATTTAGAGGTGAAGGAATAAAGTAATGGTTACTTATAATGATATGAACATTTACATTAAAAACCATTAAATTCTGGAAAATGATAAAAGGGATAAACTATATTTATAAATTAAAAAAGATATACATTTTATCACCAATAAATTACAAGAAGATATAGTTAAAAGTAATACTTTTTTACTGGTAATAACTAACTTTCAGAAAATCAATAAAGACTTATTGAAGTATCTGGTATTGTGAATAGTTTTCTAACTGTCTACAACTGACCTCAAAGCCAAGATTACATATTTCAGGAACTTTTATGGCATCATTCAGCTTCTAAGCAACATGTTAGCAGCAAAGATTCTCAAAACTCTTATCATCTTATGGCAACAAATATTTATTGTTTGAACATTTTATGTGAGGGCTTGAGTTAGCTCTGAGTCTGAGGTTCTGCTAGATTTCTCATACTTCCTTATTTTAAGACTCAAACTGGGAAGAGATTAAAGATAGCAGCTGAGTAACAGCTTCCCTGTAACTGGGCACAATGAGTCTGGGGAGACAAGACTCCAGGCATCTCTGGCTGGTGGAATCTGCCTATAATCATCCCTTTGAGGATACACAGAGCCAGCAAGGAACTTCTGGACCCCAAGAGGAGGACAAAAACAGTGGAAAACTGGCAAGTGGTTGCATGTGTTCGATCGACCTAATCATGCCGACAACCATAAGTACAAGCAGCAATGAGACTGCAAACCGGAAAGGCCTTACCTGTGAACTGTTTTGGTGTTCTTAGATTTGGCACTCAGTTGAACTGCCTTGGGGAGAGGTTGACCAGGAGTGTGGAGAACTTTGGGCATTATCTGGAGCCCCAACTGAGCCACTGAGCTGGGCGCAGGAAGCCATTGTGAAAGAACTGCCCTGGCAAGCTCCACCCTCAGGGTCCCAGAGCAAGGATCGGGCAGGACAAAGTAACCTAGTGACTGAGCAGCCTAAAGGCGGGGACTGAGCTGCCTTACAGCCTTAATCCTTAGGGGCAGAGTGAGATGGTTTTGGCACACTGGAGCCTTGGGCTGTTGCCCTGGGTAGAGAGTCATGACGTCACAGCTCATAGCAACCCCAAGCTCCTAGGCTTGGAGCTGCCCAGACCTCCATAAGAGGTGTGCAGTGATCCCCGAAGGGGGACCCGCACCCACTGGGCCTCCACATTCCCTGACCAGGAAATGCGGGAGCCACGCAACCCTGTGTCCTCCCTCCTGTATCCTTCCAGCCTCCACACTAGCCCATTCATCTGGCCAGGTACTCTGGAAGCTGCGTGCCCTCTAGAGCCCTCCCTGCCTCTGCGCAGAGCCCTTCACCTGTACAGAGACTGCTGGAACCTTGGGCTCCCTGTGCCAAAGTCACTGAGTGACAGGCACTCCCAGAACCGTGCGTACCACCTCCAGCCCTGTTGCTGGATCCAGGTGTGTCACACAACAGAGCTGTTTCCATAACCAGAACTCCCTACCTAGAGCAACCCCAGAGGAACTACACAGGGTCACTCCCTACAAAGATCCAGCAACAATAGAGTGATCCCGCTGGGGTCTAATCTTGGAGAGACACCTCCCCAACTCTGAGGATGGCCAGAGGCAATGACGAAAAACAATCATGAGGCAAAATCAACAGAAAAACTCTGGCAATATGAATAATCAAGGTAGTTCAACTCCCCCAAGGATCAATGGGGCAGAAA